>VZRW01001923.1:1793074-1835324 GCA_013398125.1 Aegotheles bennettii | reverse complement strand
CCGAAGGCGCTGGGATGCTGTCTCCTTCCCTAGGCAGCGTCGTGCCCGCCTCCTCCTGCACCCCCAGAGACACCTGCACGGCTCTCCCTGGGCCGGGGGCGGTGCCGAACCCCGCTGTCCCCGCGCCCGGTGCCGCGGGTCCCGTACGGGCGGGGCGGCGGAGCTGGTTCTGGTGCCGTTCTCGCTGGGGCTGAGCACCCCCCACCCACCGTGCTGGAGAGGCGCGATCGGGTACGCGGGTGCGGGCAGGGAGCAGGACGGGATCCTCTGCCAAGGCGTGCTCTGAGCAGTCTGGGGGTTGCAGAACAGAGTCGATGTCTCGCTGCCTTTGATTGAACTCTGCGAGGGGCAATAAATAAACCCCCAGCTCAGCCAATGTCTCTGAAGCAGAGCCCGTGGGGTTGGTGTCAGCATCACTGCACACCGCGTGAGTCACCTGCAAACCCACGAGCTGCTCAAGAGAGTGAACTGTTCCTGACTGTCCTTAATCCAAACCCCATCATCTCGGGGTGTTGCCTGATAACCCGGAGTGCAGAGAGGGAGCCAGTTTGCCTTCCTGCAGTGGCTGGGAGCGCTTGGATACCTCACCTGCCTTCCCTTTCGCTCCCTGAGGGAATTTCTCTGCTTGTGTGCACGTTTCTGTTTTCTCCCCATCTTCGGCACCACACACTGTTTGTCCACAAGGAACCATCCATGCAACACATGTCCAAGAGTTCGCCGTGTCCAGAACTGCTGAGTGTCTCAGGACAAAGCTCTGTTACCTGGGAACTGGGGCTGGTGTGATGGGAAAAGCACTTTGATCACTTCCCCTGCACCCTTCACTTTTGGCCCAACAGGACACTGTTTTTAACAAACCCCACGCAGCTCGCTCTGCTCGGGGCCTGGCAGCTCCTCCTCGGTGTAGCTGGCAGTAGGATCTGGTTCTGGGGCTGGATTTGTGTCTGTGTGTAATGGAGGTAACGGGGCTGGAGAAGTGCCTGTTCTGCCTCCCTCCGCCCCGCTCCTTCACCAAGATAAATACTTCCTTTTTCTCTAAAGCACTGAAATAACCAGAGAAGGGAAGCCGAGCTGGGTGGCAGCTGCAGATGTTCGTGAATATTACTCGAAGAGGAAATTTATTTTACCTAACCAGAGGACTTCCTGTGTTGGGTGTCTGTACGCTTGAAGATCTAGAAATTACGTGTGAGGCAGTGTGTGTGTTACAGCATTTCCTTGTGTGTGTGACTTCAAAAAGTTGTTCATTGGGAAATGTTTACTGCTGACTTTTGCCCCTTTAGCTCAGGGGTGCTCAAATGTGTTTTCTTCCCTAAAAGTCAGATTCAGCAAGTTTGCAAACGTTTTAATAAGCACTTGTGGAACCTTCTGTGGTCTGGTTCTTCTAGAATCCAAACAGACTGGCTGTCCGCCCTGCCCTCAACCACAGGCAAATCAAAGGTGGCTATTAGAAAAGAATTGAAAATAAAGCAGCTTTATGAGGGTTTAAAAAACCCAGCAAAGTGATAGGCCCTGTAGAAGTGCTCCTAGGTAGGCTGCTAAAAGGCTGATATCTTCTTCTTTCCAACGAGGATTGCCTGTGTGTGATGGCAGAGTGGATTTAGAGCAGGGCTATAGCAGTTCTGGGGAGTGGCAAGACCTGCAGAGCATTCCGTGTTTTTCTGACAAGAGAAATTCCTTGACTGGAGTAGGTGTAACCCAGCTTGTATTTAGCTCCAGCCTCAGAGATTATCTTGATTTGTTTCATTAATATGCTCTGCCCCTTGTCCAGGCTGGCTTCTCTGCCTCCTTCCCTGCCCTATGTGCACTAAAATTGTCTGCACTCGTTTGTTCACTGCCAGTGGTCCTTCCTTTAGTGCCAACTTCCCATGCACCTTCTCTAGCAGGTGCAGATGAGGTGGTTCAGAAAAATCAATGTGTGTAACAGTTGCCTTTATCCTGACTTCTTCTCTCCTGTCACCTGAATTTAGATCAGAGAAAGTGCAACATTGACCAGAGATGTACTTGAGCAACATTTTAATGATTTGAAAGGGACTGTAAAGAAGCTGTTGGACGAGCGACTGCTGTCACTGCTGCAGGAAGTGGATGCTATAGAACAGGAGAGCATCAAACCCTTGGATGAATGCCAGAAGCTGATAGAGCACGGAGTCAGCACAGCTGATGATCTGCTCCGGTTAGGTAAGGCAGGATCTGATAATAACTCTTGGCTCCACCTTCCAGTGTGTCTTCTCTCAAAGACTGAAATGTTCCTCTTATGATCAGCATATTTGGCTCATTTTGGACTTCTTTCAAACCAGGTGTTAAGAAAAGGTTAAAGTTGGGTAGATGTAGTGGAGAGCTGATCAATGTGATCTCCCACAAATCCGTATTTTAATATTTCACTCCAGTCCCAGGGTGTACACACGTCAGTATAGCCTCTCCATAAGGGCAGGAAGGACTTGCTTTGGAAATGTCTCACTGCAGAGGTATCCTGCACCCCTCCACTCTAGAACAGAGAGTATGTTAGGCTACTTGGAAGTAAAATACATCTTGGGTACCATAATAACAAAATGTCTCTGTTAGTTGAAGAAAGTTAGTTGTGTCTTAATGGAACAGCAGCTAAAGTAAACAGATTATCTCTCCTGATCAGGGTGCTTGTGTTCACTGTGGATGGGGAACACGAGGAATGAAATGGCTGCTGTATGGGAAAAAATTCTCCAAAAAGTCTGAGGATGAGGCAGACAAAAGTGGACATGTGGAGTATTACTGTAAGGGCCAGTTTGTACCCTACTGATGCTTAATACTAGCCAGAAAGGAATGTCACTCGACTGTTTTCCCCACACTGGAGAACCTACTGGGAGCATGTCTGAGCCATGACTATATTGGCAGTTTCCTTGCATTGTTCTCGTGTCTCAACTTTAACTTTCTTTCAACATGATCTCAGTTTTGTGAACTAAAGTGCATTGAGCAGCCTCCCACGGGTAGGAAGGCTACCAGCTTCCACTCAGACCTGAGCTCTGCACTTAAAGAACATGCTGCTCTGTGCCTCCTGCTCACAGGAGTAGGGACAACATTTAAGAATTCATTTGTTGGATTTTTTTTTTCTGGGACAGCTGGTAGTCACCTTGGTTTTATTTTAAGTCTCAGGTTACTGAATCACAGGGTGGTGGCAAAGATTGCCTGTGGTTTGTATGAGTTCCTATCAGATCTCCTGAGAACCTGACGAGCTGTGTGCTTCCTATCCCATGGGTCACCATTCCCTCTGGAGCAGTAGAAGCATTGCTGAGTCGTGTCAGAGTTGTGCCTCCAAGTCAGAAAGGAGTTAAGCCTCCATGGTTATTAAATCTCCTGCTGCCAATTATGACATATGCTTTTCTTTGGAGGGTTGTAACGTTTGTAATCCTCCACTTGGAGAAGGATCTTGCTTGTGTCATAAATTAACATAAAGTCATCAGATAGGGGAATGGAGCATACATCTCTGTAAGCTGAAGTGTGGGATGCTACTTTATATGGAAAGCTTATGAAGAGATTTCTGTTTATCTCTGCACTTCAATGCATGGATTATTTCCTTCATTATAACAACAGTTACCATTGAGATTGTAGCAAACAGGACAGTGGTTGGAATTTATTTTTTGTTTTCAAGCTCCTGCTGTTTTATTTTGTGCTCAGTGAAGTTGCTTTGCTTTTTTCTTCCTTTCAAACAGGTGGAGGAAGGGATTAATAGTCCTGATTTCTGGCATCTTACCCCAGTTCTGCTACTGTCTGAGACCTGAGGCAAATTATTACATCTGTTACGGGTGTGTCTACAGGAGCTTCAAAAGTTGCAGATAGGGGTTATATTGTTCACTATAATTGTATTTTCTAGCAGAAGTGCTGAGAATGCTTCATGTTTAATTGGCTGTTCATGTCAGAACTGGTTCTTCTTTGAAGCAAAGAATGCCTTTCTTGGACGTTTTCTCACTAGGAATATTTCTACCATTTGATTCCAGGAGAGAGTGCAGTCCATGGAGATGTGGGACAACAGAATGAGAAACTTTGCAGCTTTACAAAAAAAGCTTTACATATTCAGCTAGATAGGTAAGACCCTGACACACTGAGGTGGTCCGAGGCAGCAGCACATGTGCTTTTCCTGTACAGGGGAATCTTTTCTCCTTTGGAACAGAAACCTTCCACTCCATTGCCTTAAAATACTCATTTGAGGTGCTACTGTCCTGTTTCATAGACTATCACTGGGGCTGGCAGCCACACAATGGAGTAGTTTTCAACCTCCATATGTTCTGCAGAAATATAGGCTGTTTATTTGTGAACCATGAAGCCAGTCGGTGTGGAACAGCCTGTATTTCAGAGTATTTACTGAGAAACAGACAGCCTGGTTAGGGCTGAAACACAATGTTTTCTGAGTCTTTTAAGTTTGAAATGCACATGCCAATTTCTGCAGCTGTTCTCTCTTTGCAAATCTGCACAGATTCGAGTGTATGGACAAAATAGGAATTTGTAGAAGCCGACCCCTTTCATTACAGCAAACTTTCCTTTCTCAGCTTACCAGAAGTGCCCCCCTTGGTGGACGTGCCTTGTTTATCTGCCCAGCTGGATGACTGCCTTCTTACTATATTGAGAAATCAAATATTCAGACATGGAACTGTGGCATCTCGCCCACCTGTACAGCTGGAGGAATTCGTTGAGAAGCCTGGGGGTATTTTGGTCCGGTGGTGTAAGGTAGGTAAAACATCTTGGATGAAAAGCATTCAGACTTCAGTTTTGTTGACGGAAACTGAAAAAGCCACTTTGATTCTGGATTCTGTACAGCCTTCAAAGGAATAGTCCACTCCAGTGTGTCGTTAGAAAGTTTAGAAGAGATTTTTATGGTACTGGCCCCTTTTAAAGGCAAGGTGATCTAGTGATGTTGTGGTTGGTGCTGGGTTTGTGTCTGCCTCACAGTGACACTGGTGTATTAGACTCTGGCTGTTGGACTCTGCCTGCTCCTGTCTGCAGGTAGAAAGGGCTGGCACGCTGGTGTGCCTTGGCCTCACAATCTCCTTCCCTGTGTGTGGGAAGGTCGGGAGAGGCAGCTGGAAACACTGCTGCCCCTGCTTCCCATGCCTCAGCGAGCGCCGGGTACTGGACAAGCAGGAAATACCTCCTCACATACTCTTCCCACTTAACAGATAAGTGGTAGAGTGTAATCTACCTGCGATGCTGTTGTACAAACAAGACCAAGGAATCCTGGGGTGTGTTTCTGACACAGGAGATTCACACACAGCCATTTGTGCTGTGAAACAGAGCGGTTTGGTTTTATGGCAACAGCAGTCAAACACTTGCAGTGAGACTGACCTTCATTGGTGGGGTGATGCTTTTGTTCCCTTTGAAGATGCTTTAGCAGACCCAGGATGAGGCTGAACCTGTTCTGTTTGCTCTTACACCTGAACATGTTTGTGTTCTTAGGGTGATGCAGTGGATAGAAAGAGAAAATATTTTAACATTGGCGTTAGCCAGTCAAGTAGGCTTTCTCTTCAGTACACAAAACCTATTTTTGAGTAAGTCACTGCTGTGCTCTGATGTGGTTTTGTTGTTGTCGGACAGCTCTGCGCTCCTTGGCAGCATTAAACAAACTGGCATTGTTCTAGCAACAGCCAGCCTCACCTTGCAAAGGATGTGGACTGGGATGATGAAAACGTAGGTGCTATGGTCACATGTGGTGTGATCCTCTGTGGTGTAGAGGCGTTCCCTGAATTTGGTCGTGCTTGAGGGATAGTGGAGCTTTTGTGATGAAAAAGAAAAGATCTCTTTTGACTTGGAGATGTCAAAGAATTGGAAATAATTCCCTGGAACAGTTTACAAAGGGTAATAGTGAGTTTCCCTTGCTGTTAAAAACTGGCACTGAATTTTTTTCTGCCAATTTGTCCTCAGCTTTTTGCTAAAGGATCTTGTTATACCTCTGCTAGTTTGAAAAGCCTTCTGTTAAATGTTTCTTCTCCTATAGATGCTTCTAAACTGGGACCAAATCATTCTTACACTACTTTTTGTACTAGTTGATTGAGACACTGATAGTATTTTCTAAGGTGTGCTTTCTGCTCTTTAGTACCTTGTGACTCTGAATGGCCTTTGGTGACAGCCTAGTGTGTGCTGCTTCAGAGGTGAAAGGAAAAAAGACAGGGTCCTTTATTGTTGTTATATATGATATGTAATACATTATGTTGTATTATTATATACGTATTTATTATGTAATAAATGTTTCTGTAGGTGGATGATGACTTCATACCACAAGATTACAGACTGCAATATCGTAAGAGTACTGCCAGTCACTTTGAAGATGTATATGTTGGCTCGGAGACAGAGTTCATTGTGCTGCATATTGATCCTAATGTTGATTACCAGTTCAGAGTCTGTGCCCGAGGAGATGGACGGCAAGAGTGGAGTCCATGGAGTGTTCCTCAGATCGGCCACACCACGCTGGTTCCCCATGGTACTGTTTTGTTGCTTTTCATCTTCATCTTCAGCCTGTGTTGTGAGCGCAGCACTCCTGAAGGTCTACAGCTGAGTGACTTATGGAGCTGCTTTTTGTATGGTGATGGGGTGTCCTTACCGTGATGTGCGTGTGTGATGTACGATGAATTATCCTTTCATCCCAGAATTTATTCTTTGCTTTGTAGTGTGAGTGATAGTGAGCCCCTCCAGCAGGTACCTCACTCCTCAGCCTTGGGAAGCATCAGTGAGCCAGAAGTGAAGCATTGTTTTTCCTTCTCTGTCCTCCCTACCTACGCATTGTTGACCTACAGTCACATAACAAGCTGTTATCTTGAACAGAGAAAAACCTAAATATTCTCCTCACTTGCAAATTTTGAAGGGCAATGGGTTATGAAGGTTTTCCTTTGTCTACAGTATGACTTCACAGGGGTCACAGCAAGGAGTGGAATTCTGGTGAACCCTGTGAGTTGGGAACCACTCTGTAATTGCAAATGATTTGAAAATGAAATCCCTCCATCAGAAGGCAGCAATCCCAGCCCCTGTTCTTAGCATAGCTTAAGCTTCATAGGAGGTAAACTGAGTGGACATTGGGACTGACTGTATTTTTCACAGGCAGTAGCTGGTCTAGTTGAGGTTCACGCTGCATTATTTTTTCCCTTCTTTCTTTGCAGAATGGACAACAGGTTTGGAGGGTTACAGCTTGAGCAGTCGAAGAAACATCGCACTGCGAAACGATTCTGAGTCATGCGGTGTGCTCTACTCCAAAGCTCCTACTTACTTCTGTGGGCAGACATTAACATTCAGGCAAGTACTTTCTCTGTAGCTGTGTTCTGGTGCATCTCCTGTGAGTCAGGCTTCCTTCTCTAGTCCGTTACACCTGGACTGTGTGTGAACCTGAGTCGTGATGCATGTCTTGAGGTACCGTGTGTGTGCAAAGTGTGACCCTTCTCTTTGCATCCACTTCCTGGCACTTTAGGAAAACATCTGATGTTTTTGTAGGACCTGTACCTATCTAAAACAGAGACAAGAGTGAGCTCCTTGGGGGTGATAAAATACCGCCCATGCTGAGCAAATCTGTGGAACGCTGAACTTCCTCGAGTTCTGTAGCAGCTGTTACTGGCTGGTCAGAGGTCAGTGGGTGCTTTGTTTCCCACACTATCAGTGTGCTTTGGCTTTGGATATGAAAACATTCTGTGTGCTGCTGGGACAGGCAAGGATGACAGTCTGGCACCTGGGTCTTCAACATCTGAGATAATTAGTGGTGATCAGACTACTGCTTGAAACTGGCATTGGAAACTCCTGAGTGAAGGAGAGAGCTTGTGGAATTCAAGCTTTGCATTTGACACAGAATGCGATTCAAACCTTGTAGTCCTATCCCTGAGGTGATGCTGTTTAGCAGGGTATGAGGAACTTCCTTGTGGATATGTCAGTTGAAGTTACAGTCCTCAGAGATGCTGAAGCTTTATTCCATCTTGCTCTGGTTAAATAAAGCTACTTGCTGTGCAGTAGGCAACACTCAAAGGCAATTTAAGGGGGTTGTTCATTGTATTTTTGTAACTTTTTCCATGGTGTTCCATTTCTCCCTTCCTGATAATTACCTTAACTTTAGATGGTTGTAGTATGAGGATGTATTTAGTTGCCCTGCCTGAGATGGGATAAAAAGATCTAAAGCTTTCATTTGAAATCTGTTGCTAGATTTAATGTCTCTTGGCTCAGAAATGCCTGTGAAATTAAAGGCAGAACTTTGAGGTTTCCCTTGGTTTTCTTTCAGACCAGTGTCTTTTATCTTTTTTTTACTGGCAACACATGAAAATCTTTTGCTTTACATTTTGGTCGTGTGGACTCCTCTCCAAGTGGAGATTGTTCCAGGATGGCAGAGCACTGACAGGCACATGTCCACAAGATCTGTAATGACACCAACCTTAAGATTGAAGACAGCCTCAAAAATCAGTTGTGTTCCTCCTCCACTGTCCAGGAGTAGCTTCTTGTTTGAAAGTGTGTGAGGTTTTCCTGAGCAGGGAGATGCAGTACCTGGTGCTTGGCTTTTGCCATCTGTTGAAACACAAGTGTATTCACAAAGGGATAAGTGGCTTGCAGAGCAAACCAAGTAAGCAAGTTTCACGTTACAGATGTTTGTGAAGCAGCTTTGTGTTCTACTTGTGTGTTCAGGACACAAACAGCCCTCCTCAGTGAAAAGTGAAGCTGTGATAAACACAACGCTTTGTGTTTGTTTTTTAAAGATAGGTGTTTGAGGCGAGGCATTGGACGAGTTGTAGGACAACATCATTGCTTTAAGTCAAGACTCATCCTGTTTCTTTGCAGCCTTCAGGGAGCTGCCCTTGTTTCTCCACAGTGACCTGCTCTAAAGCTTTTGCTGGCAATGGGGAGCCACACTCAGGCTGGTCAGACTGGTGATGTGGGATCATCCAGCAGACGCCCTGGGAAGATCATGCTGACTTTGTCAGGAACCCACCACAGTGCCACTGATGGCTGATACCAAGGAAGCATGTGTGATGACCCACAGATCTACTGCTCTGTGCTCTGAGACAGATGGGAATTGGTGGTGGTTGAGCTGGTTCAGTGTCTGTGCTGGCAGGGGCGAGGTGCTGCTCTGCAGCACTGGAAGTGGATCACTCCCAAATTGAAACTTCTCGTGTATTTAGGTTTTCTTTTTCCTTTGCTCTACAGTATAAAGCTCTGGCTATCTTAGTGACATTCCCAGGGGACTGAAAAACCTAGTGGAGTGCAAAAGTAAAACATGGTTCCAATGTTATCTTCCCTGTTTGTCTTGAAAGAGTTAACCCATTGTGTGCCAGTGTACTGCCCAGTTTAATTTCCAGTTCTTAAAAGCTTCCGCTGAAGTTTTTCTGTTGTTTGGCAACAACCACGTATCAGTGCTCTTTCTCTCAAGCTGTAATGAAAATAACCATTGTTTTACGTTTCTAGAGAAGGTCATCTGTGTTTCCTAAGTCACTCGGGCTCTTTCTGAAGTACGATTTAGCACCTTTGAGACATGGCAGTACAAGAGAAAGGACTCCAATGCAGATGAGCTCTTCACTGTACAAACTGTGCAGCCTCGCTCAGCTGCTGAGGCTCAAAGGGATCTGTGTCCCAGGTCATTTGCACAACTTGTTTGCTTTTTATCCAGAGATTCTTTCCCAGGACCAAAATCCTAAATGCAGCTGAGCAGAAGCCAGGCTTGTAAATGCCCTTCTAGGCATTGTTTTTAATACACATTTACACCAAGCTGACTTATTAAAGAAACCAAAACAAAAAACCCACACGCTTCCCCAAACCCAACAACCCACCACCACCAAAACACATCAACCTTCTGCCCCCACCCCTTTACAGCAGAACATAGCAGGGCTCAAAAAAACCCTGGTTTAGTCATGCTTATTAAATTCTTGGTGAAACTACAACCACCTTGCTGTAATACATGATGTTGACCAGTAATCTGGTAGAGATGACTGTAGTTCTGCACATACTGGTTGTTTCAAACAACTGGAAATCATTGTAAAAGACTCTAAGCTGCAACAGTGAAGAATTTTATTAAATTGCAATGAAAGTTTGCAGGAAGCAGATGGCGTTTTGTACAGATTACCAGAGCACTGCTCAGTGGAGCTGTTGGGAAAGCTGTTAGGACTCGTGGACATTGAACAGCGATCTCCCCAAAAGATTGGAGGGATTTGTTGAAAGCCCTGGAGCACAGTAGAGAGGTCTGGTGTGGCAGGGTATTACTGTCTGGATCTCATTGTATGTTTTGATTTAGAGCTTCAGGGTTTGACTTAACATTTTTGCTTGGTAGAATTGAAACCGTGGGACAGCCAGACAGACGAGACAGCCTCGGAGTGTGTGTGGAGCAGCGGAACGGCTACGATTCTTTGCAGAGGGATAAAGCTGTGTGTGTTAGCACAAATGGTGAGTCTGTGTCACAGAACTGAAGAATGTCATCTTTTTCTATTATTTTTTTTTTCCTTTCCCAAAACCCACAGCCTCTGGTTCTTTGTATCCCTGGATCACATATGAGTAAGTTCATCTCCTTTGATGTACACACTGTTTGTCTAGTTAAAATCTTTGGTGAGATCACAGATCTCCTTTTTCTGCTTGCAGTTATTGCAACCTGTTTGATGTGACAAAAAGGAACGTGGCACAGTTGCTTTCCATTTCTATTTGCTTGCAAAAAAATAGGGAGACACAGTATTGTATGTTAGTATGCACAGAAAGTGAGAAATAAATGTTATCTTGACCGTTTCAGGGGCAGTGTTTGTAAATGGAAAGGAGATGACAAACCAGCTGCCTGCTGTTACTTCTGGATCAACTGTGACGTTTGACATGGAAGTTGTGCAGTTAGGGCCTTCCAGCAACGAGGGAGGAAACTTCAAGATCAGAGTAACCATTAGCTCTAACAACAGAGAAGTGGTCTTTGACTGGGTACTTGATCAGTGCTGTGTCTCTTTGTATTTTGGATGTTCATTTTTATACCCAGGTTGGAAAGTTTTGGTGTTTTAGCAGTGAGTGAAGGGATTTTTTGTTCTTGCTATAAAGTGTAATGTTAAAACCTGGGTTTCCAGCTGTTTGACATCAACAATCTGTTAAAAAAGCCCCTTTTTTATACTACTTGAACTCCACCATGCTGTACTTCTTACTGGATTAATTTCAAAAAATAATTGTGAAACATTGGATTTGTTACTCTGGAAAAAGTTAGAAACAGGCATCTGTGTAGGCAAATTAATTTAAGCAGTCCACAAGACCTTTCCTTTTTTTTTTCCTCCAGACTTGATTTTTATCAGTATTTCATTGTACTCTAGTCTCAGGGTACGTGTGTTGTATAGAGTTAACTTTGCTTAATGCTGCTGTTCTGTGAAACAAGCCTGTAAATGTTTAGGGGGGTGGAGGGGTGGTGATGGACCAAAGTTTTATTTATACCACTCAGAAGAGCAAAGTGTTCAGAGCAGCAATGTCCTGCTACGCTTCCTTGTACACAGTGCTGCCTTAATAGTGTGAATGGATAGCGGGTTCTGCGTGCAACAGCCACTTCTGCCATTCATGGTACTGTTCATTCCTCCAGAGCAAGGATGTCTGAGCCATAATGTCTGTTTAAATATGTCACTGGTCTGTTAATGTCTCACCTAAGTGCCTTATTCCCAGATATTTCTTGAACTGTTCTCTGTGTTGTCACTTGGAATTCATTTCCTAGAAGAGTTGCATGGTGATGCTTACATCAAGTTCCTGCAGATGCTTGTCTCAGACTAGACCGCTCCCCCAAGCAGGATGGTTACCCTGACCTGCCCTGAACATCTTCCCCAGCTGCAATGTACCGTGGAGCCCAAGTCAGAGCAAGTCTCAGCAATTCAGTACTTAAGCACATTAGATGGATGGCAACCACCATTCCTCACACAGCCCTTGGACTTGGAGACAGCCTTCTCTGTGTTGTCCAACAGAGACAAGGGACGTGCTGTTCTGGTGTGCAGACTCCTGGAAATCCCAGATAGGCACCTGGGAACACCCTGTGTGCCCCTGCAATAGCTCAGGTTTGTGGTCCAGGCGCTGGGACTGCTGCTGGAGATCCACCTTGGGAGAGCAGGGAGATGGGCTTTGGGTATGGGCTTAAGGCAGACCCTGCTGGCACAGATTTAACCTGTGACAGTCAAAATGGAGCAGATGGTGGTAATTTAGCTCTCCTCCATGTAGTAGGATGGGATAAGAAATTAGGATTAATTAACTGACTTTGAATTCAAAAGTTACATAAAGTTACCAGTGTTTCCCTTAAGGAGCAACTGAGATTTAAAATGAGCTTGTTAAAGAAATCCTATTCCTGGGTAAAAGACTACAATGCTACTGGATTTAAAGAATAATTTAAAGTAATGCTCACTGAGGGCCTGAAAAGGGACAGTCTTACCTCAGGTTCAATTAAAATTAAATATATTTTAGGATGTTAGAGTAGCAATATTTTTATAAAGCCTAGACAATCATTTTGCCCTCTCTTGCCAACAGAAAAAGCTTTAACCTACATTGGATATTAATACCCCCATACTCCCAGGGTCAGTACAAAAGGATTTGTCACCTGCCTGCATCTTCCCCCCAGGCATCTGTAGTTTGGGTTCATGAATTTCAGAAGAGGAGAATGGCAGTTGGTGTTTATACCACTTACAAGAAGAAAACCTGTGAGCAGATGCATATGGATGCAGAGAACTTGCACATGGTAGAGTTAGGCTGGAATTTATTGTAAGGCATGAAGTGAGCAAGACTGGACACCAGCACTGAGAATCCACTGTTAGCAACAAAAAGCCTGCAGGATTCTGTTTTTCAAGCTTAACTATTTCACTGTTAGGGAGTAGGAGAATACTAGCTTATCCTGTACTTTCATTGTTCCTTTCAATTCTCCTGTGAAGAGTATCTTCAGTATTTACATACGGTTCTTTTCCTGTAGCCAGGAAGGTTCAGTAGATGATCAAACCATATTAGTGAGGGTCAGACTGGCACTCCAGTGAGCAGCCAACTTAAATTGTGCTCCACTTAGTGCTGGTAATTTTACTTCCACACTTCAGGTATAAGGTACTAGTTGTAACATAGTACTTTTACCTTACAGAAACTATAAAGTTGTGAATATCTACACTTGTGAGGTACCAACAGGTCAGGTACCCCTGCATCTGCTTTGCAGGAGCCAGCCACACTCTTGATTCTGCAGGGTATGTGCTTGCATATTAGAAAATAAAGCTTAAGCCTTGAATTCAGGTACTTCCAGAGGTGGTAATGCCTTGTCAGTCTCTTCAGAATATACATACAAAGCAGCTTGAGATGACTGTGAAGGGCCGTGGGAGGCCCCTACAGCTCCCCTGGAGAGCTGAGGAGGGCAAGAGAAGTCTTTAGCTGTGTATTGAACAAGGGCAGCTCAGCAGTGTTGGGTTGTTTTTTCAGTGTTCTTGTGTTGGGGTTGTTTTTGTTTGGTTTGTTGTGTGTTTGGCTTTTTTTCTACTTGGCATAAGCCTGGCTGTCCAAATCACAAATTAGGTACTGTTCATCCCCCTCTTGGAGCTGCACCTTCTCAACCTGGGAGGGGGGATGAAGTCTCAGCGCAAGAGACCTGAGTAATCACGTAACAAAGCATGCAAAGAATCAAGAGAGGCTTGAATTAAAAAAGGTTGAAATCTGTTCTTCCACAGCAGAGTTCAGCTACATAGAAAACTTGACACTTCTTTATGGTTTGTCACCTCTAGGTATTGGAGCCTTGCAAGCACCAGTGTTAACTGCTTATGAAATCCAATCCTGAAAGTTTTCTTAAGCTAGTACATTCACTTACCTCAACTAAGACTTGTGTCAAGTGAAATTTGAATTTTTTAAAATAAAGTTTTATCCCTCAACTGCATATGGTCTAGTAAATTATTTATTGGGGCATAAAACAGCATCACTGTGTTCTTCTAACAAGAACATGAAAATGTGTTCTATGGCACCGCAGCCATCTTTAAGAGCTTCTCCCTTTTTTTATTTTCATCTTCTGTCCCTCTGAAGGCCCAGATTTTTTTTCCCAGGTTTCTCACTTTATTTCCTCCTGGTATCTCTTGCAGAAATAAATAATTTTCCTTTTTAAAAAATTAGTTATAGCATCTGTACTTTCCTCAATATTCCATCACAGCTGATTTGTCTCAAGTTTTACTGTTCCCAGCTCCTTAGTTACATGAAATGGTGCACCTCATACAGTGTAGGCTTTAGTCACCATTACTGAGCAAGAAGCAGAGGTATTTAATCCCCTTCAAATAAAGTCCATGGTGAACTAATACACAGCTTTACTTTATTCCCTTAGTTCTGCTTCTCCTGGAGCCTGTTCCATTTCCTTGGTCTCTTTTAAAGGAAAGAGAACTTGTGAAACCAGTAACTAAGGTTGCTGACGTGGAAGATTCCTCTCATAAATACACCATTCACACGAAGAACCTTCATGGCAAGATGCTGATTGTATTTCCAGTCCCAAGCACCTCAAGAGCAGCAGGGATCAGTCACAGAGGGCAGGCTTACCTACTGCGTTCAAAGCTCTCCTCTTCCCGGTTGTGAAGCCACACAGCAGATTTACAGCCAGGGTCTGGTGCAACAGGAACACCTTCACTCAAGAACTGGTTGATGAGGGCACCAAATTTCTGTGAATTAAGAAATACTTAACTTTGAACAGTATTGTCAAAATTCTCTTCCCAGAATGGCTCCTGTGTTCTCAAAGGGTAAAAAACGCTGGTTTGGGGTGGGTTGTACAGTTTGCAGGTTTTGTTTTGGTGATTAGCAAAGTAATCAGAACAGCTCAAATTATCTGCAACTGCTTCATTGCAGGCAGTGAATCTTCATCCCACCCCCACAAATTCAAGGACTATATTCAGGACACAAAGCAACATACACTTAAGGTTAACAACTTAAATGCATCTAACAACTTTGAATATAGTATTTAATGCACTGAATTAAATATTCAAGTCATATATTAGGTTCCAGCTTGGGGTTCACCAAATACAAAACATCATAAAAATCTGCCATGAACATATTAAAGCCTAGACTAGGAGAACCTCACCAGTTTTAGAGACAGAAGCATATCGGAGAACTGCAGCCCAGGTTACAGAATCTAGCTGTCATAGCCTCTATTTCAGTACCTGAATTATTTTTAACACGGAAAAAGGTTTTCAGTGCCTGCTTTTCACCAGTCACTATTCAGCCAAGCAGTGCAATCCTTACTCATTTTGTTCTGTAGTACCTGGAGTATCCATCCTCCACAGTCCCAGAGAAACACTATTTTAAACTGACACCAGTTTAAAAACTTTGCTCCAAATAAACTAAGTACCTTGTAAAATCTGTTTGAAACATTAACCACTTGCAGGTAAAAAACTCACGAGTCTTATTTTTATAACTGATACAGCATGAGTGATATGTTTCATTTTCAGTTATATAAATTACAGTTCTACAGTAATACACAACTCAGAGAGATCTCAAGTATTCAGTTCTACCCCCGAGAAAGGAGAAGGAAAGTTTTCATAAGCCGGCTAAAAACCTTATGGAGACACCTTAAATCTTACAAAAGGACTGGACAGAAACTCAGCTGCCTTTGTAACAATCTGGCAAAGGAAGAACACGTATCCAAATTTTAAAAGACATGCAGAAGAGAAAGTTTATACAAGATACTGCTTGTGGCCTTTCTGCATGCACACAAAATGACCGGACAACCATCGTGGCAGATTTTATATTACTGAACTTTATGTACAAAAGCAGATTTCAAATAAAACATTTAATGTAAAAACAATTGTTCATTTAAACAACTGAACTCGTTTTGGTTTTTGTTTGGGGTTTTGTTTTTACATCTAATGTACCATTCAAATTCTTTTTAACCAGCTTACACGGTATCTTCAAAATCTATCAAAGGTACATATAGAAAAGGCATCTTTATAAATAGAAAACAAAGGGCTTTTTTCAGTTTTTATTATAAATTGACATGACATACAAAGTTTACTGGACAGAAGTAATTTCATTACTATTTTTGGGGGGATCACCAACTTTTTGTGCAAACAATGCTAGCCTTCTTTTAAGCATTAAGAGCATAACTGCTTAAGAAATGACATAAGCAATAATTCTAGAACTACATCTCCCCTAAAATAATCTATTTTTTTACATATGTGCACAGCTTTAGCAAATTAAAGCCAGAGAGAAATGCTTGATGTACTATCCAGAGGCATAATTAGAGTTTGCTAAAACTCAGAGCTGGCAAATTCAAGAAGTTTGTAATGAAAGCTGCAGTTTCCCTCTTTCCTATTTTGTACACAAAATCAGTGACTAAGAACTTAATACTGGATGACAAATCACATCCACACCATTAGTTAAATAGTCTCACAGTTAAACACATCTTAAGGACCATCAAAATCAGTATTTACATTTTATAAATTTCTGAAGACACCATTAGAAAGCTTATATACCCCTTAAACAAACAGGGAACTGCATCTCATGGTGATGGAATGAAATAAAAAATTAAAAATACCTGTATTTACAGCAGCATTGTTCCTTTATAAATAAAGAATATGAAAAATGCAATATTTTAAGGATAATAAAAAATTGAGGTGATGTCACTCAACCACAGTGCTTGCTGGAATAAACCCTTCGGTGCTGATACTGTACCAGTAGTGAAACCACTTTCCATTGGAAAAAATCTGTAAACGTATGCATAAAATGTGTTAACAGCAGTGCAAAACTGCTCAAATATAGTTCAGTCAGCATCTTAGTATCTGTATTGAATACAATACATCACAGAATACTTGCATAAGAAGTGCAACACATTTTCTGGTCCAATTTTACAGTGCATTTTTCCCTCAAGAG
This sequence comes from Aegotheles bennettii, assembly GCA_013398125.1. Classification (NCBI taxonomy): domain Eukaryota; kingdom Metazoa; phylum Chordata; class Aves; order Caprimulgiformes; family Aegothelidae; genus Aegotheles; species Aegotheles bennettii. Next base: position 1,818,554 of record VZRW01001923.1, on the reverse strand, counting down.
TGGCATCTCGAAAGCCAAAGCTAAACCTATGGCCTGGACTTGCAGTCTGTGCTCAGGCAGAACAGCAGGCATGAACTTCCAAAGAAGTTAAACGACATAATGCCTACATACTGACTATGGACTCTCAGCTTTAGCATGGCACACTAAGATGCAGAACCCCAGGAAACAGGGTTTGCATCGAATCGTTTGTGTAGCTGTGTAAATGTGTAATAAAAATATAAAGGAGCTAATGTTCAAGTTTAAAATGGTACACTGGGTGATCAATACATCAGAATTATCCACGAAAAACCAAACTGCTGGTATCCTCAAAAAGCCATGGTGGTACTTCACTGTGTCTGGAACACGAAAAGCCAAGATCTTTCCAAACAGGCACAAGACAAAGGAAGTGCTAAGTTTGCCAACTTTCATAATTTTAGTATAAAAAAAAAATTAATTTGTAATTTATGACCAATTGATAAATGATTTCAAATACAAGGATCAAGGTTAAACTTTAAATAGTGAGACGTTATTTTCACAAAAAGCTAACTGGAGAATTTCTAAATAAGAAAAGCAGAAACTGTATCCCAATCCCCTTTTCCCCAATGTTTCACAACTCCATGGTAGGAAAAACAGCCAGATACAGATGCAAAATCCTTAATAGAAAAACGGTTTTACATATACTTAAATTATGTAAATTCCATAAAGTTCTTAAGACACTAATTACTAAAATTACAAAAAGATTTCATATTGCTCTTCATGCTCAAACTCTTAGAATATTGTCATTACATCACCAAAACCGATATACATGTAGTACTTGCATAATTAACTGAATAGAAACCCTGTTAAAATAATATCCTTGTTGAAATCATTTCTTTCCATCCAGCCGTGCCTGTTTGGAATCTCTGTATTTTTGTGTGTAATTCTTTAAAGAGCTCATGCACCCTAGAATGTCGCTTCAATGCTTGTCCGTTGAATGGCAATTGACTTTTGACTTCAGAGCTTTTGTTTCTTGCTCTGTTTCATGACACCTGAGATGCTATCCATTTCCGAAATTCTCTCTCTCATATTATTTTCACTATAGCCATTTGTTGTCCCACTTTGTTCCTCAGAAGATTCCTCATCCGTTGGGGAGGCCGATTCTCCTTTCTCTAACTTCTGCTGCATCTCTCGGAGCCTGGCAACAGCTTTGTCTATGGACATTATGCTGATGAGGTTAAAGTCATGCATGCTGACCAGATGTAGCATAAAGTTTCGACACAAGTTCTTCTTAATTATTTTTTGTCCGTAATTTTCAACAAACAGCATACAGGCATGATTCATTTGATTGTCAGCAATAAACCTGTGAAATTAGAAAGCCATCGTTATGCAAGTAGAACATTCTCAAAAACAAAAAGATACCCTACAACATGGTTTATCAGTGCAACTGTACTGACCATCTATTATGTAGTCTCAACTTCTGTCATGTTTTTTCTTTTCTAAAGCTTGTTACCAAATTATCCTTTAATGATTCCTTCCTAAACAGCTGAGCTGACTGAATTTTAAGTGCTTAGTGAATTGCAATGCAAAATGGTCAACCAAATCTATACCATAATTTATCTGTATCAAAACTAAGTTTATAGTAACATACCCGTGCTTCATAACATGAAGATTCCATAATTTCATCACTTCTTTCTCTCCTTCGTTAACATCAGAAAATTCTTCAATTTGCTGGAGACAAAAAGGATTGGGAGAAAGGACAGGAGAAGAAATACACATCAGAACTGCACGTCTGCTGCCACACCTAAAACTCAGCTTATGCCACCTACACATCATAAAAGTAACTAGTGCTGAAAACTCAGTCACTGCAGTGAAAAAGGTCAGAAAAAAGTCTTATTATGTAGAGATGTGTGATGATAAACCACTTCCATATTATATACACACCCCACTGTGTACTCCTGTGACACCAGCACCTCCTCTTTGAAGGAGAAAACCAGCCACAGACAATGAAAACTTGTTAGGACCCATTACTAAAGACATATTTGAAAATAGAAACTTTGATGCCATTAATTTCTGTCATTAGTGTCTCAGCATCAGAAAATGTTAGACTTAAAGTAAATGCATCATTTTGATAATATATGCCATGTTTGGTCCCTGTAATAACCACAGACCACCTTTTAAAAACCACAATCAGAATAATTTTGTGTAAATGGAGTAATTACAGTAATGGTTTTCTCCCGTAGCCATTCAGGGTCCTTTTCATCCTCACTGTCTACTTCCATTTCTTGTGGGCGGAGAGGCAAACAGGTGTCACTGTGGAAATAGAGCCGATTGTGCCCGCTGCTGTACGTTCGCTGCTGTTCTACTTCTCCATCCTCAGACTCCAGAAATTCTGACATACTTGCTTTCGTACGCTTCGGCCTAGCAGAAGGAAAAAACCTCCATCATATCAAATATGCAAATACCAAGAACTGTAACTGATTAATGTAAGTTACTCTTTTAAGCTCTGGCTTGCAAGAATGTTGGGGGGGGTCACCAGCTGTGACATAAAACCCATTAAAAACCCAACACCCCACTCCACCTCCTCGGGGAGAAGCTTTATGAGAAGGCAGTTTTAAAAATTTACATCATTATGAATAGATACCTCAACTGAAAAGATGTAGAAAAATCACAGGGGAAGTTCCCATCCTTCAGCAACATTTTATTTAGTCATGAATTGCTGTATTTAATGACAACAAAGCTTAACACTGTATCTGTGCACCTACAGATTTACCAATCCTTGGGTTTCACAGATCTGGTCCATATGTTATGTTACACAAATACAGCCTATGTATGTCCTATGTTACACAAATACAGCCAGACCTTGTTTTCCCATCTCCCTACCTGCAGACAAGTATGTGTGTGATGGGAGTTCTTTTGACTGGTCCATTGCGACTGAAGGCAAATCCAGGCTGACGATGGATGTCCTGGGGATTTCCTGCATAGGAGCCATCATAGCACTCATTGATAGACACATCTATCCTAGCACCTTTTGGATGATACTGAAACAGATAATTGCAAACATACTTAGCAAACAGTAATGACAATACATTAGGATGTTTAAACAAGTAACCTTTTCAATTCTGAATACCTCAACTACCACCCTATCAATAACCTGACGTAGCTCCAGTTTCCTTTTACAACATGCAAATAATTTTTAACCTCTAGGAACAAATTCTCTAAAGCTTCCTTGCTCTGTACCATTTTACTGTTTCATGTACAAGCACTCAGAATAGAACTTATTATAAAATTAAGGAAAATAACAGCAAAAGATTGCTAATAAGCACCCTAGAAACGAGAACATTTCTAACCAGCTAAGGAAGGAAGTTTTGGAATAACCTGAGCAGGGTAGTGGGTATAGGAAACTACCTTATCTTCAAATAAATAGGACAGAACTTCTCTTTAAGGTCAGATTGGTAGGAACATGAGTAAATATAATATTGTCTTTAAATGTCTACCACCTTCTTAAACCTTCAAGAGACTTCCAACCAAATGTAGGTTACATTGCTTTCTATATCACATAAAACAACACATTAACGCAAAAGCAGCAGCTAAACAAAACAAACCAAGTAAAAAAATCCAAAAACCCCAAACCCATAACTTTTTTTCCCATGTGACAGGCAAACATTCACATAACATTCAAAGGAAGCTGCATTTAACCTGTAGATACAGCCCTATAGATTGACAGGCCAGCAACAGAATCACCACATACAGAGTATCTGTGACAGACTGCACAGTGTTTCACAGTGCTGAACTACAGAAAGACTACTTACAACATAATTAAAGATAAATCTGCTGTGGCAAAGTTTAAGATGTTTGAGTAAACTATACAGTTTCCGACAGTTCAGTGTGCACCATGGGCAATGCAAGTCATCTCTGGCTTCAGTCTGCTGCCTTGTGTTGTTGTTATAAAGGAACTGATGCAAACAAAGGAATAAGCAGTATTAGCACCAAATGCATTTCATTCATTAACCTCCCAACCCCCAAAACAAAGTTGGATATCATTTCAGGAAACCTCTACAGTAAATTCTTGGGAACACTACACCAGCTCAGTGTACTGACACATTGGTATTTCAGGAATTTTTGCCCTATAGGGAAACCACCTGTCCCCCTCCAGATGTCTAACAAGACATGTCCTTTGTGTTTGGAACATCAGGCATGCCCCCAGGAAGATTAGCTTTCTAAAATACTTCCTGTAAGAAGAAATATGTGGAATGGCTCTAGTATATGGATCCGAGACCCCTCAAGACATCCACTAAAAAGGCAAATGGAAATTTTCACCCAACTCAGAAGTAAATACTGTAATTCCATGCAATATTTATATTTTATTTTTTCCCCCTCTAACACTTATTTTCAATACCTGGTAAAATATTCGCAACTTTTGTCGAGGTTCATTTAAAACATCTCTTTCTTTTCTTGTCTGAAGGTCTGTCGGCAAGGATTCTTTCACAGCTGAAAAGAACACGTATAGACATGGATTTCTTTGGTGGAGAGGGACAAAGAGACCTTGTTTCTTACTCAAGTATGGAAGTTCTGAGAAGGGCACGCTGCTGCTGAAGAAAATGGGCTACTCTAGTGTAATTTCACGTATGCAGCACTTATCAGCAAGAAGGAAGTCTTGATGCTCAGCTTCCTTCACAAATCTACAGGCAAAGCCATCACTCAAGCACCAGATGCATGGCCATTTGGGAGAACCCTTCAGAGAACTTAATGGTCAGGTAAAAAGCAACATTTTTCTTACTGCATTTAAGCAAACAATTCTTTAGCTACAGCTAAAAGGACGTGTGGCTGGGGAATAAAAAAAGAAACTTTGAGATGGCTGCATTGCAAATACATTGCTTAAATTCAGTTTCAGAAGTTTCTGAAGTCCTATCACAGACATCCAAGTAACAAAAAATATTTAGCTGAAACTTTAACCCTCAACTCTTATCCCTCAACCACCATTTGCTGTTTATGTGTGTAATGACACTGCTCAGTTGCTTCCGAGCCTTTTCCATACATTTTAACCTCAGTAAGATGAATTGATTCCATATAATTAACAAGAAGCCTCACATAGCTGAGCAGGTTCATAAATCTACTCTTAGGAGAGACCAAATAATGACATCTACTTGCTTCTGAAAGATGGAAAACATGGCAAAACAAGTCTCAGCTCTACTGATGTAAGCTCTTTCAGAGGATGCACTTATTTCATATTTATTATTTTGGAAAAGAGGGGAAATTTCATCCTCTTTCTGTATGAAAAAAGAGAGGACGTCTGACACTTCAGCCCGCACCACATCAGAGAAATTCGAATTCCATGGCTCAGTCACTCTGAGCGCTTTGTAATTACAGCAAAGCTTAAGCTGCCACATTTAGAAAGTCTTTGATGTCTTTATTCCATTGGTCTGCCTTGGGAAACGTGCCAAAGTAAAATGACAACATCAAATTCATATACCCTTGGGAAAGATGCACTAAATCATCTACTATCAGAACCTGTAACTGACAGAAGTTTCCTACTATTTTCACTCTCCTTTCTTTGTATTCAGTCACCAAAAACAGCACAACCATCATAAACACTCTACAATGCTGCACACTGCACTATGGAATATTCCTGCATTAAGTCTACTGTACTATTTTTGTAAGGTGGCTCTTGCTGTAACTTTACCAGTTTACTGGAATACTGAGCTTCTGTGATGCAGGAGAAAAGGGGTTGGTTCTATCAGTACGCGACCAACACAGCACTGCCACATCCCTACTGCCTATATATTTATTATGCAGTAAACTAGTACACACCTTTTAGAGTTAGTCAACATACAGTCATTTCCTCTGCAAGTCTGAGCATAAAATCTGCCTAACAAATTACAATACAGGTCTCCATGAAACTTTAAAATACAAGGAGGCCTGGTATGAGGAAGTAAAGGAAAAGCATAGCAACTTGTACAGTGAAAGTTCAAGTACGTCCCTGCTTCTGTTGCCTTTCTTCTACTGAAAATTACTTCACGTTTGTGCGTGTTAAGTGTCAGCCAATCATCCCAATTTAAGAAATCTAAGTGTCTGCAAATCCCTAGTTCAGCTAAAAATTCAATTCAGAAGACAGGAATCAGTCTTATTTAAATATTCTTGTACTCTTTCCAAAGAAAGATGTCTGTAGGTTGGCTGAGGACGTTAGGGATCATTCTAGACATTGGCTTCTGCACAGGTAGGGGTCAGATTCTTCTTGCTCTAACTTTTGTATTACTACAGGATTTATAAGCATTGTATATAATCACTTCAATATTGTCATGACTTCAAAGACTCTACTATTTTTAGCTTTCATGCATACCTGAAAAAAATAAATGTACAAAATATGAGATAAAACAGATCGCATTCATTTTTGCTTTTTCATGTTTAAGATTACCTCAAGCAGTTGCACCAGTGAGCCAGGAACCCTGAAGAACTGAAGTGCTAAGCAGATGATTATTCAGCAGCAAAACCAAGGTTTGCTTACCTATAGTCTGAGTGGGTTTAACAGAATTGGGTTTGTTTTCTTGAGGGAGGCTTTCAGAATTTCGTGTTGCAAGAGGCTTAGCTATAGGAGCTGTAGACTTATCATTTGTGTCTCCTGTCCAACGAAGAGTAAACTGAAGTGTAGGTCCCTGAGAAAATGTTTCAAATGGAGGCAATCTCTGGGGGGGAATAAAAAAAATAACCCAGCAGAATTAGCATCTTCCCATGTACAAAAACAATCATGAGAAAACATTCACAGAGTGGAAGACATGTCATTTTTCAATCATCTGAAACCTTTGTGTTTTCAACATAAACATACACATTTAGATAAAAAAACTGAAAAAGATGACTATGCAGTTTTCTGCACATTACTGAGCAACCACTTCATGCACATGCTGTGGCACACATACTGGTTTTTGTGAAACACTAAACAGTAAACAGCATGGGCTCTGAGGAGAAAGAAAACAGCACTTACCAGGCAGCCTGCTGCCAGTGTACTTCCCTTTCTACTCACACCTACTCCTAATTCTGCAGTCCAGTACTGTATATTAATACACAGGCTTTAAAAACCATACCACTGTCTGCTGCAGAAATGCTACTGTAATGTTCCCCTGTGGCTATGTTCCTTTATTCCACTCACTCACCAAGTTAATAGTAATAAAGAAACTGAAGAGACTGGAGTCAAGTCCAAACTCCTATTATCAAGTATCATACTCTAAATTTATCAGTGAGATTACAGAATTCCATCTTAAAAGCTGCTTATTATATTTAGGTCTCATTAGTTTACAGAAAGGCTATTGCAGACACAGAAAACCAATGTCAATGTGCTTATCAGATCTGGGTGATAAACTCATTGGCCGTGGCTGTTTTGTCTTCTCTTTGGGGTAGCACCTCCAGCATGAAAAATCCCCACTCTCTCCCAACAACAGAAAGCACCAATACCCCTGTCTCAGTTTAACTGAGTTAAATTAGCTCAATTAGCACTTTTACACACGGAGCATCTCTTCCTATGATTTTCCTAACAGGTGTTTCTAGCTTTCTCAATTTTACTTTCTTGAACACAATTTAACAGAAGCAGAAGCAGTATTCCAGGTAAAGGCTTAAAATTATAATAGAGCTTATAACTATATTTTTACTATATACTTTGGATCATCTCTTGTTTCTTCATGATTATATGATCATGTTGATACACAACCACTTTGCAACCATCTAGAATTTTTATATTCTCCTGATCACTTACAATTGTTACTCTCTGGACACAGGAGGATGTGACTATCTAAGTGCACAGTCACCTGCACTCACTGTATGAGTGTTGATTGACCTCAGACAACAACTTCTCTGCAGACATCACTGTCTCCTACACTCACATACCCTCTTCCTTTCACCACTAAATTTCATCAGTACTCTTTTAAGGTATGTGTGCAAGATCACACTTATGAAAGCCCTAGGTTCTGTTCAATCCCCAAAATATTCTGCTTCTTTAGTTTGTTTCTTTTGATTAGTCCCATTTGAATTTATTACAAACATTTAACTTGCCTGACCTTATAAAACAGAAATTCAGAAGTCACTGAGACAGCTGCCATACCTACAGTAGTTAACTGCTTATATTTACAATCTAGTGTAGCCAAAGCTTTCCTAAACCAAGAGCTAAACTGAAACTTATGTTCATACATCCTGAAAAAGAAGTGCTATTTCCTGTTCAATTTAATCCGTTTCCAGTGGAACAGCCACTGGCTGCACTTCAAATTGTTTCACCTTAATCCAGACCATTTTAACTGAAGACAGGTCTTCCAGCCACTAAACAACCCATACCTTCCCATCAAGTATTGTTTCCCACGTTGCTCTTTTCTTGCTAATGGGACACTCTTCCATTTCCTGCATGGCCACTTCATATTCCCCATCCAAAAGCTGCAAGCGTCTGTCAAGACAAAGTATGTATTATGAGTAAAGCAGCTCATTTTTACTGTATGCCCATTAAAACGTAGAACATATTTCACAGTAACTAACTTTCCATGGAACTAAAGGCAGATTTTCAGGCAAATTTATTTGGCAACTCGGTGTGACTCTTGGGTAAGCACCATCCATAATGAAAATCTGCCCAATGCCAAACATTAGCATAAAACATCCAAGCAATTCCAAGAGACATAAGAAAGCTGTTGTTAATATAAAATTAATACTATGATATGAATCTTCCTGTGAAGAAACAAAAACCAAACTGACACCCACTCCAAATCATCTTATTTATTCCTGCTTTATTATTAACTACTTTGTTCTAGCAAACCAGTATGACCTCTAATCAGGCCTCCAAAACTAAAGACTCCTATCTTTGTACCAGGGCCATGTCAGGTGTAACCTTAAGAGGACTTCAGCAAAGTAAATTTAAGTATGACATTCTCAAAAAGCAAACAGACAAAAAAATGCTTTACATAGACTAGAATGGGTAATTCAAGCGTTAACCAACAGGCTACATTTTCACTTTCCTCCCATGTAGCAGTCTGTTCAGTGAGGCTAAGAAATGCTGATTTCTACTTATATAGTTTTATTTTGTTGCCTCACTGAATGATATGCTACTTATCTTCAGAAATATCTGGATTGCTCTGAGCTATAGCTGTATCTGAGTTCATCCCACCTCACCTTCTTTAAAATAATATATTAAGTAGTGTCCAGATAACAAATACTAAAATATTTCATCACACAAACTACATGACAGAGTATCCTATTATGATTTTAACTACTTGTTTGATTTCACTCTAGCAATGGAGAATTAATGTCTATAGGTGCTAGCAGAGCAAGACCTGTGACTGCATCAGCAAGAGTCTGGGCATGGAGAAAATTATGCCACCAAATAGAATGCAAGCAGTAAGCATATTTCAGAGACTGGTTTACTTTTTAAATGACACTGTCACTGATCTTTACATCTATCAAAAAAACTGACAAGAAACAGACAAACTGATGCATATTAACAGGACAATACTCAAGTTCATGAAAGAGAATAGTTTCCAATTGTCACTGAACAGGTCTCAGTATAAAATGTGCATTATGAAACCTGGAGACTTTTTTTAAAAAAAAAAAGACAGCAAGTCTAAGCTCTTATTGTAACTACCAACTAAAAACGCAGCCAGGCAGCCAACACTAAAAATAAAGAACAGATTTAAGTTTAATATTAAACAAATTCCTAAGGATTAACAGAAACAATATTTATTTTGGATAATATTACCTGTTTTTATCAAATACAGTCATTTGTGCTACAAATGTCTTTTCCCCATCTTCACGATTTGATGAGTTTCTTTTTCGTCTAGCTGGAAGCTCCTCATTGACATCTGCACATAAGAAATATCAATTGGTAATCAATTATTATATAAGCACAAATTTGCAAGACTGAACAGCTTTAATGCAATTGTAAAATATAACTGGCTGTTGAGTACGTCAGAAGTGTCATATAACAGAAAAGGACATACTATCTCTTCAGCAGTGGCAATGGAAAGACCACTCTACTTAACAGTAATAGTATTGTAATCATGTTCACATATATTTCTAGGTTAGTCATATCACTCTGTAAGCACAAAGAATTTGGGATTTGACCCTCCTCCTCTTGTACCCATAAAACAGTGAAAGTTTTACATTCTACATGCACCCTTCAAGGCTGGAACATTTGTGATCTAACATATCATGTCTTTAAAACAGGAAGAAAATAGCTTTCAAACATTTATTAAGGTATTTTCTTTACTGGTTGTCATGTAGTTTTGATAAGAGACCACAACAGCACCCACAGCCAGGTCAGCAGTTACTAGTGTTGCTGGAGGTTTAATGATAGTCACAGTGACTACAGGGCTCTCATATTATTCACCCCCCAGTGTTGCCTCACATCTTCACCATCACAAATTTGTAAAAATTGGCGTTACATATACACAGAAATAGAAGCACAGTTCCTAGCTACCAGCTGTATTTTAGCTCCATCTTGAAAAAGGATGAAAACAAATGAAAGCAAATTCAGTCACTCATCTCTTACTGGCCCTTCCCAGAGTACGACCCACGCTGCAGATCTGGACAACTGCACACATGCCTGCAAGATAAACCTTGTAAAACCATAATCAAAGATTGCCATTACCAATGTTTTCATTAGTTTCGCCATTGATCAATCCATTAAACTCTCTCCTTCCTGGGCGAGTTACTCTGAATAACAATGAGTAAGACTTCACCATATGGCTGTTGCTTGGCTCAAACTCATTGCTGGAAACTGCGAGTGATGGGAAGTTGCCTGGTTTTATTTGGCTGAGGTCTGGGTTTAAAGGCACCTGCTTTTTACCTGTAGGAACCTGTCTTATCGGACAACTGACATCCTGTAGGAAAACAAGAAAGCTAAGGTTTAGGTTTTTAGAACACAAAGTAAAGACATTAAGTGTTAAAAATTATATAATTTATGAATTGTACTTGTCCTGCCATTTTTTTGAAAATAAGACCTCTAACAGATGTAAATAAAAAAATCTGGAATAACAATCCCAGGTTTAAATGTAAAAACAGGTATTTGAAATTGTAAATAAAACTGGCATTTTATAACCACTTCTGGCAGCAGCCATCTTTCTCTAAGTGATTAAATTAACACTAACATGAAGCATTCAGAAAGATTGTAGAACAGTCATTAATACTAATTTAATTCTGTTTACCAAAAGAAATTAAATGTTTTGGTTATATATATATTTCAAGGGCTTCCTATCTTCTCCTTCCAATATTACAAAGTGCACTTTGTGCTATCTGGGAGATAAAGAACCACTTACCTAGGATTTATTATATTCAGTATCTCTCAAATAGATCATTGAACACTGTGTAGTATTGGACAAACAAGGTAAGATGGCCTAAGTATGAAACTTGCAGCAAAACATTTCAAATAACCATCAGCACCTCCTGCTTTTACCATATTTATCCTTATTATAGCAAGTAACAAAACTGGCTAGAAACAATATTAACTCTTAAAAAACACGTCAAAACAGCTTAACATTCTTAGGGAAAACGTACAAAGTCCTGACTGCAAATCTTTCCCTTTTTGGTTAAAAATTACAGCATACATTACAGAACCTCCCATATTCCCAGAGCTGTGAAGCTAATTTGCCAACTGGAGTGAAATAAACACAGCTAAAATAGCAAGCAAATTCAAAGATGCTTAAGAAACCAAACGATATGAAAATGGTTTGAGTCACAGGAGCTTAAATCTGCAATAATTGAGATGATCAATGTAAAAAACATAGGTACAGAAAGAGTAAGGAAAGAGACAAGACTTGCAGGAATTCAAAACAAGTACAACTTGTTCCTTTTTATTTCTGAACTCTAAAGGGCATAGACTATTTTATGATTTTGTGATTGCCTGGTTTACCTAAGCCTCTGGACATCACAACAAAATTAATAGTTTAATGACGTGATACAAAAACATTTAAGTAAAAATAGAGGTGGCTGAAATTCACAGTGAGTAGATCTGACTCACAGGCAAGCTGAATTCAATGGCTGAATGTTTTTTTTAAAGCTTCCAGGTACATCTCACAAAGCAGAGCAAAATATATAATGAGTTTATTTGCTGTAAGATTCCCTTATCCAGTCAACAGAAAACAACTTGAATAGATTCGTTCCTACATTTAAAACCTACATTAATGTCAACAGAAGCATCATTTCACCATCACATTGTATGGTAATGTCAATTAGATGTGCCAGAATCAGGTAAACATATGCTTTAATATATATCAATGGTTTAGCAAATAATTTTTACCTTTCGTTTCTTGTGGCAAACTTTCACAAGCAGTACTTCCAGGGTTACAGAATTTTGTTCATTCTCTGAGTTTTGTGATGGCTTATCTAAACAGAAAAATATTTTAAATTCTGAAAAAGCAAAGATCTACTCAATGGTGTAAATCCACCTGTAATTAGTTTTTAACCATAGGTACCCCCAGGCACAAAGACCTCTAGTCAAATTCTAAGTTTCAATTCTCCCAAACTTACTGCAAACTCCCACTTGACAACAGTTAGGCTCCTACCTAACTATTCTAATATTAGCAGATTGAAATGCACAGCTTTAAAAGCTTTAAAAAAGTAAGGTTGCTACCTTTGGCATTGCCAAAACCTTTTTATAGTGGAGGAAAAGGATATGGGTAGATTGAAGGAAAGTCAGAATACACTAATTACAGATGAGCCAAATTATTACCAATATTTTTTTTCTTTATAGCTTGGAATTTGTTTTGCATCAAAACTTCAGATCCAGGTGCTATCAGACAAGAAAACAAAACTTAAAAAAAGCCCTTGGTGATTCTTCAAGGTTAAGTATATGCAGAATAACTGTTAAAGGACTCCTGAAAGAACCTGAAAAGAGTCTCAGAAAATAAGACTTGGGTTCACAGCCTCTGCACTACTGATTTCCTGGAATCTTCAAGACAGCCACTACCAGCAGCATAAATCAGCAATGACAATCAAGAACTGCCTTACAAAATAAATTTCACCATATAGTAAGAAGATCTTTAATCATGTAAATTTATATTAATCTGGAAATGTGCCCTCATATGGAACAAGAATAGGAAGATAAAACTTGATCATATATCTGGTTAAAACACAGTGTGGAAGAAATCCTGAAAAACAATGATCAGCCAAAACTGAACCAATCTGTAAGAAGTTATTTCTGCTCTTTTAAAATCTTACAAATATTATGGGCTTCAGAGTTAAAAAGTACAATGGCTTTGCCTCAGTCCATGTCACAAAGAACCTGACATTCAACAAAACCCTTCGTTATGCTCACCAGATATAAAGAGCAAAGCTTTACTATGCCAAAGACAACATAACCCACGTCTCTTCACTTGCTTTCTCCTGACACTATATTCACCCTGAACACACTTAATGTGTTTCAGTAGGGAGAGTGTTCTGGTAACTCAGTAGAGACACTAGCAATTTTATGAAACAAATCATTTTAATTTTTTAACTGTAAACACAAAACATATTAAAAATCTTCTTGGCAAATACAGAAGCTCAGGATGGGGGGGATGACCCAACCAAAACTCCACCATATTAATTTAACCAGCCTGATTAATTTAAATATTTTTTTGTATTTAATATTTACTATAGCATACATTACTTATGTGAGTGATACCATTTTCTATGGTCCAAATGACCATTAGGTTCTCGCTATATGCAGTACTCTCTTGAAGTGAAAGGTTTTTATAGTTAAGAGTGGAGTCACAATCTAAACATTCAAAAAACACACGAGAAGTCATCAAATATATCACTGTCTTGAAAAATCTACTACAGCCCATGTTTGTGTAAGACTACACCATAACAGGAAAACAGTAAGAAAGGGAAGGTCTGACAGCAAAGTCTATGGAACAACTATCCTATCCATCAGGTATTTTGAATTCCATAGCTGAGGTTCACTACTACATCCTGTCCTGGAATGATCAGATTCTGAAGCTATGTGTCTGAATTTAACACACACAGCATATCCTTTCCCCCACGTTTTCTATACTCCTCTATTCTCATCACTAGCTGCCCCAAAACTCTCTTGTGGTTTCTGAGTTTAAATACTGAAGGCAACATAAAACAGAAAGTCCCTAGCAGCAGAAGTAAAATGAATGCCATCCACTGGGACCAGAAGCGTTCTCAAGTTCCAGGAGCAGAATGTTCCTAATCTACAGATTTGAAGAACTTTCTCAGAATAATGTTATATAGAATAATATTACACAGAACAGTAATAAAGAAGTGATTCTGAAATCTAGACACTTGCAACTTTAACTTTCAAACATCTTCCTGAACAGACCCGATTAAGGATAAGGCACTTTGAGGGAACAGAACAACTTCCAGAAAAAAAGTACAAAATCTGTCACATGAGGCATATCAGCTTCACATCCAAAGACTAAAATGCCATTCAGAATATTTTAACTAAAAAAATAGAAACATCACTTTATGGATAAACAGCTGATTTTTTTTTTCAGGGAAGTAAAAAGGCAGTGAATGTACCCATGCCTGTACAGCACAAAGCATGGCACTTCTGCTTTCATTACAGGAACAGAACCCTTCACTCTGGTCTGGGAACTCCAACATTCCAATTTTGAGAAGTAAAGCCTTATATGCATAAAAGATACAAGTCACTAAAATATGATTTCCATTGTTTTTGTAATCTCTGACATGCCCTTTGCCTCATTTCTAGGCTCTACTTGACAAAATTTGTTCTCAAACTTCTATTTTAAATCAAAAAACACTGACTCTTAACTATTTGAAGGCTGAGAGTTTTTTTTAAAGCTACTTCAAATACCCCAGACACACTCCCATAAAATCACTTTCTTCAGGAATTCCCTGTTTCGGTCTGAATGGATGATGACTTGAAGCATTTCTCAAAATCATCATTTTGACTAAATCCCCAGAAGACTGATCTGCTTAGCATTACAATTATGCTACAATGTATTTAAAGCGTTACTGAAAGTAATGTAACTAATGGGACAGTCTGAGCTTCCCAAGTTAAAATCTGCACCCAAACAGCAGATTCAAAATATTCAAACATTCCCCTCACAGATCTACATTCATTTCCAAGGTGCTACACAAACTAACAGCATAATGAATGAATTAGCCAACATACCATTTTTATGGAAGAACCCAGTAAACGTAAGTTGCAAATGAGCAGACAAGCTAAACACAAAGAAAGAAAGGAAATGTTAGAACAAATCAATATTTTCTTCTCACAGCAGCCACTCCACTCCATAAACTGATGCTCAGGACAGGCCTACACAAGAGCTATAACAAAACATTTCATCTTTCTTACTTGGAAACTGCCCGGATACAGCAGTTGTGATTGATGCAAAGTTGCAGACCAGTTCTCTCTTTATAACCCATTCTCTCTGTGCGTTCTATGACTTGATACATTAAAGTAAAAAAAAAGTAGAGGTTTAAACACTACAGTAAAGAGCATTGCCTAAAGACATGAGATCTTGCCTTCACAGGCAGGCAAACACATTTCCTAGGCATTCATCAGAAAGAGAAGTCTTGGTGAAAAACTTTCAGAACTTCAGCCTGAACCAGGCACTTGGTATCAAATTTTATTTTAACAAGTGTTTTAGGTTTGGTAAGTAGAATATTTACAATGGGGAAGCTGCAGCCTTAGAAACCAAGATTACCAGTCACATCAATCTATACCCTCTATACATATGCAATCAAAATAATAATTGCATCTATTGTGTTTGAGCATTGCAGCTTGTAGCCCAGACTCTTCTGCTGACTGTGGACTCATTTCATTTCAAACTGTTAAATTCGGAACACATTTCAACTTAAAGCAAGTATTCATAAACCCAGACTAAAACAGGTCTCAAAAAACACTCAGTATTTATGAAGTACCTAGTATTGAACAAAATATCATCTGTTACACTAGAAGATACAATTTTGAGCACCTTCACTGACTTCTGAGGAAGATACAACCTAACATTTAATGTCTGTTTTAAACACAAACATTTGCGAATCAGCTCAGTGTGTCTCAGCAAATTGCCCAACAGCTTAAGCATTCCAAAGACTGCATCTATATCAACTTAAATCACTCATCCATGTTACTTTTCCAGAACAATCCTAAAGTACATTCTTTTTTATAATTTTGAAAGCACAAATAGCAACACACACAATCAATATTCTATTTTGTTTCAACATAATCCTTATCCTTAAAAAGAAAAGATTTACCTAGCAAGTATCCACCATACATGGAGTAAAAGACAATTAAGAAAAATAATATACAGCAAAACTTATAAATCCTCTTAGAACACAAAATTTATAAATCTGTTTCAGACTAAGTTGTATCTAGCATGGCTGCCTTTGAAGTGGCTAAACACTTGTAAACACAATGGAAAAAGAACAGCTGGTTAAAACCCAAGCAAATAGACACCCACCACAAAAAAACATCTCAACAGGTCTTCACACATTCCAGCAACTTAGGGTAGTCTTCAAAATGTCTGGCTTTGTTTTAAATTTTCCAGAATGCTTTCTACTTCATTATCAATCAGAATGTTAAAGAGAAGGGTTTGGGTAAATTACCTATAGTATTTCTAACAAAAACCAACCCAAAGCCAATCCGCAGGACTAGAATGGATCTCTGAATTGCACAGATTAGAACAAAATTATTCTGGAAGTCTTACAATGGATTGGTTCATTTCCATCATATCCACTTCCACAAAATGCTTGGGCATTTAATTAATATATAAATAATACAATTAAAAAAACACAACAGTTATTGCCATAATTTATCACACTGGAATATCACAAACACACTGCACACTACTCCACATCTCAGTGGAGATGCTTTTTATACCATTTTATTTCAGCCCTAGGAAACTCATCAAGAAGCAGCAGACCAGGCATATTTGCTATGCCTGCTTTTTGCCCTCATTACAAAGACAGGCCAGGATGAAAATAAACTGAAACGCATCAGTCCCAAGTTTCACATCTCTGCTGAACTTCAACTTTTGACAAATATAATACGACAAATTCAGCAAGAGTTCAGCATTTTCTTCTGAAGCAGAGTGGTAAGACCTGATAACATACGAGCTTCACCCAACATTTAAGTGTGTTGCATACTTTAAAGTAAACTCTTGTGGGAAAAAAACCCCAACATGATGAAACCAATGGGTACACCAGTATAAAGGTAATTACTGTGTCACAATTAGAATTCACAGAGTAAGCCCCTTGCCAAATGACAATTCCATATGGAATTAAGACTTGAAATTACCTATTTGTTAAAGAGGGAACACTGATATTCAGATAGAACCATGCAAAAGTTTAACATGAGATATATGTGGGGTCAGACCACAAGAAAAATCTCAGACTAAGCAATATTTCTCACAAGAAAGTTAGAACAGATAATTCTAAATTTTACATCCTGTAATGAAAATATTTCACAACTACTTATCCTACTATGGCTTGAGATGGGTAAGATCTTTCAAATACTGTTAAAAGTTTCAAGTGAGTTTTTTGTTTTAGTGGTCTGGGTTTGTTTTTTTGTTTTCTTTTTACATAACTACGAACATAAGGTTAAAAATAGCAAGTATACAACCAAGCCCCAAAATAGTATAACTTCATGGCATTTTCTCAAATCCTCCAGCACACACAGATTAATTACTGATATAAGTAACAGTCTTCAAAAAAAAGTTAAGGCAAATACCTATTTGATGCTTCTACACACATTTCAAGAAACAGCATGACAAATATGGAAAGTTTATCCTGGTATTGTTTTTCTCCATTTCTAAATGACCAGCACACATACACACATTTTAAGATTTCTGGAAGCAGCATTTCAAGAAATAAGTACCTTGCTTCTAATAATTACTCTTTATCACTTGCGTGTTATCAGTCAAAAAGACTCCATTCAGAACAAGCATGTGCTCATTTGTACGTACACACAAACATATATGCAGCACAGTACCTGTGAGATTCTTGTTCTCCCTTCATTTTCTCTACTTTTGATAACATGTCATCTACTTTGAATGTTTTCCTGTGAAGGAAACAAAGAAGGAGTAGTTTCAAACAGCCACTATTCTCATAATACATAACAAGAAAATTTATTCAGCCTCAACTTTGAATTGGTTTTCAATCTAAAACTATCTATACAATTTCAGCATTCTGTTCCAAAAACACCCTTTATATACCTTTTTAGGCCTAGTAACACACCCATGTTGTAGGGACACAACTGCAACACAGCTTCTCATGCAGCATCAAAATAATACAAAGAATTAAAGCCAGACCTTTCAGAAGTAATCCCACTGCTCACAAGATGTGTCATGTAACAGCACCATATTCCAACCTTGCAGTGAACGTGTCCAACCACACTTCAGCTTTGGTCAAAGAAAATCTTCCCACTTCAGTGACACTTATACCCACTAGGAACTTCTGTGCCAGCTCTTCAGCCATCACTATTTTAATCTCCATCCTAATAAAACAACACTTAAAACCTTACCTGACAAAACAATTAAAAACCCAATTATACAAACCCCCTTCTTTCTCCACAAAGTTATATTAAATGGACACAATGAATTTTGAAGCTACTTCTGAAGCACACTCACAGAAAACAGGGAAGAGGGGCGATGACCAATGACAACAATGTCATGGAGAATCATCACTTCAAATCATCTCTCTCTGTAATCCTGACATCAGTCTGTTCATGCTCACACGTTCAGCCTGTTCTATCGTACATACAATTTAATGGTCATTGAGAAATAAAGTTCACTCATGAACAGAAGTTACTCAGTAGTTTCCAGAACACCATTTCAATTTTTCTTTGAAGGAAAATGAATGTTTGGACCTAGATGCCAATAAAACTGCACCAGACTGATGATGCATGAGCTGCAAGGGCACCCATCCTTTACACTGCATCTTAGAAAAATTAAATGAGAAGAACATAAGCTGTTGCCAAATAATGGATTTCTTGTGGGGGAACAACACGACATGCTCTGGGGAAGTGGGAAGCATCACCTACAGAAATATCCTGACTGAAGAAACTCTCATACATTGTCTACATTCAGCATGTAACACATCTGAGTGATTCAGTTACAAACCACATGGTTAAATTGCAACACTGGACAAGAAACACTGCATGAGCACTGGGCTGCAGTAAGATAACAACAGAAAATAATTATGATTTGTGTAGTAAACAATCACTGATTCAAAGCTTTACTCAGCCTAGGTTCACACAGATGACAGATTCAAGAACTGACTCACTTACACTAAAACGTGGGATTATTAAAATGAACATTGCAATGCTCAGCTTTAAAGCAAGAGGTGTTAAGAACAGATAATTTGTTGAAAGTTTCAGATCCTAAGGTAAAAAACATCTCTGAATGTACTTTGCCCAAGCCCATCCAAACCAGCCACTGTTCTGCAGAGCACAAGCAGTGCATTTATCTTTAGAAGGCTTTCTTAAGACTAAAGCATTGCTTAAAACAGCTCTAGAGCAAAGCTATGTCATGATGGGAATATGAGCCAGAAACCAGATGAGAGACAGTCAAGTTTCAGGAATGGGGGAAAGTTTAACAATCTTTAGTAAAATGTACTAATATCTGACACAGCTTGCATTTCATATTTGTGAGCATTACTGACCCAGGAAGAACAATGTCACAGCCTTTCCCAGTGCCAGACTCGGCTTAGTTAGAACAAGGAAAGAGTCCTCCTAAAAATCTTTCAGAAAAACTAAAAATAGCAACCAAAAATCTCATTAAATCAAAACTGTCGCTATTGAAGTTAACATGTAAGAACATTAAAAAAGCACAGAGGTGCCTTTAAACTGAATTACTATTTTTATGTTACCATGTTCCCACACATAGCAGACAAAATGAAGCTTTTGCAATAACCATACCTAGCACACGGGATTTTCAAGACAGCATTTACTTGTGCTACAAGTATGCGCATCTTGCGCATTCCTTTCTCCACCCACTCTTATTCCAGTCAAGCACAGCAATAATTAACAAAGTATTAAAAGTCACATCATAACATGTCATTGCTCAGCCAATAAATAACAAAAAATATTCCTTTACCCAAATATTGTATGGGAAGAGACTGTTATTAACAGTAACTCCCTCTCAACACTATCATTTGGTCTAATAATATGGTAGCACCTGGAGACAGACCCAGAGGCAGAGAGTTCAATTCAATTCTCCTCCCAGTACTGCCTGACCCACAGCATAACACCTCTCCAGTGATAGCCAGCAACTTCAACACGCTCATTAACTTATTCCCTATCAACGTTTCTCTATACTCTAAGCATTCTGATCTTTATAGACACAGCATTAACCATACTGCCCAACATCAATGGGTAACTTCTTGGTAAAAATGCAGCGTTCCTTCCCTGCCTCCAAGTGATCAATTTGCCTGGCATTTTTCTCAGCCTACCGTAGAGCTGGAGATAAAAGCTGGGGAGCTGCAATTACTACCGTGCCAGGTAAGTTCTATAGAGATTGGAGTAAACTTCTTTGTATTTTACACACAACACTGTTTACTGAAATGGCAACCAGAACAGTGACCTGCAATTTTAAAATGGCAGAATAAAGAAGTTCTAGGGGAATAAATAAATAAATACACACGTGTAGTCATGGTCCACGTAAGCAGGCTAACAACGATGCAGCTCCAAAAGATCCTGCTTCACAAAGAGCTCTGCTAACATTTTTACTATACTGAGGCTAGGTAGGTATTTTTTCCCCAAGCCTCAGGAAGATCATCTACTCTAGTTCAGATATTCTTCCTCTTTTAAAGCCCCTTTTTCACCAGAATAACACAGTCATACACCTCAATTATTTCTATTGAAGGAGGAATGGCAATTAAGATCTCATGTGCATTTGAAAGTGTTTCCCAGCACAGACCAGCAAACTATCCAGCTCACCTCCTCTGGCAGTTCAGCTCAGACTGTTCTGCCACAGTCCCTCAGTTTCACCATTACATCTGAGTAGTGTGACTTACCCTTAAACTACACCTTTTGTGGTTTTAACCAGGCTGAAAGAGAAGGACCACAGCACTGACAGAGCATGGAAAAGCAGGAGGGGAGGACTCGGGGAGAAGAACACACTTTTTCACAATTATTTTCTGTTTTTTTTTCCCCTCAACTATGCTAGCTCACTTGGGTTACATTATTGTGTTTTTATAAAGGAAACACTGAAATGTTTTAATCTTCCCAGACCTAATTACCAGAATAATTTCAATAAGTCAGGATTGTCAGAAAACTAGTGAGTGAGAGGGCTATTAATCTGCCTGTTATTGGAAAGCTACCTAAAACCTCAGTTCTAAACCAAAGTGTTAAGGGAACTAGCAAAGATCAAGTGTTTGGAAGAGAAACTAAGCATGAAACTGAACTGCTGTTTGAACAGTGGGCAACACAACGTACATGCAGCTCCAGCAGATATTCAAAGAAACTGATCGAGGTAGAAGAACATACACATTTCAATCAACTGTAAGTAAATATAAGTTATAAGCAACAACTTTCTCTTGCACAATTTTAGGGTTTTTTTTTTAAAAAAAGCAAACCCAAAAAAACCCAAAACACCCTGGGTAATACTACTTATTATTTGGCTCTGCCCTATTTTAAAATACCAAACAACTCCCATCAGTAACTTCTGTAAGAAAAAGTAAGCAGCAACTTCAAGGTTTTTTGTTTTGTCTTTGGTTGTTTTGGGTTTTTTTTAAATCTGATCATTTCCTGACCTAATTACCTGAAGTTGTATGTTACAGCTTCAGTTCTAACAAAAAGTTAGCTTGTAGCATTAAAGCTAAGGTCAAGAACATTAAACAATATCAAAGAGATCAGAGAGTGTAAAATACAGCTTTAACTTAAATAAAAAACATGCAAATTCTATTACTCAACAGATCACTCAAATATTACCTTCCTTAAATACAAATATAGCTTAAATTATAATTGTCTGCACACCCAGATTTTATTGCTATTCCTTAAGCATTCATAATCAAGTATTTCAGTCCCACAGCAACTGTTTCCAAGTGATAGGAACCTTAGTGTTAAAGTATTTTAAAATAAGTGTTCAGGCTACACAAAAATCCAAAGTGTAAAAAATTATTTCCCGTGAGGGGGAAGTAACTGAAAGGGCTTTGTGACGCTGCTAATCAATAATGTGCACTGCACTTCCCACTCCACAGTATTCACATAGTTTAAGATCTATTGACACGCAGCTGTAGCACCTGATGGGACAGGAATGACTGCTCCCTGATGGCAAAACTGAAGCCCATTTCCCAGACGTATCCAGCTCCATGCAACCTTTTTAAAGCGTTGGCTGGACTTTCTGTAAAACTGACCTTTATTTTTCAGCTTTTAAAATAATTAGAGAAATAATTACTGGATCCTTCCAAGACTAATTAATAAACCCAAAAGTTTTGTATTTGTTTGTTTGCTTTTTTAAACAAGTGGTTAGCTTACAGTTTAAACTTCAATGTTTTATGATTATGATCAAGCACCACCGATCACAAGAGCTCAGACGTTACACAGTTTTGTCTGGTTTTTAAGAAGTTCTCCCCCAAACCAGAAAACAAACATGGGTGAACCAGTTAGAATTGTGCAGATGGTTACCCACATTTGAGTACTCCCAGGAGCAACAGAAGTCACAAGCATAAGGTCACACATACCCTTAAAATTGCAGAAGAGTTCTTAGGTCTCAGACATCAATTGTAAAGTGATTTATGCATTATTTAAAGTTCTTCAAAAAGAAAAGGTCATGTTTTACACACACCTCCTGAAACCAGGAGGTCAGCCTTCACTGGTTTAGATTGCTGCTACTTGGTTAGCATTTCAGGATTACTTTTTGAAAAATCATTTTACCTTTTGATATTTGTTCGGGAGTTTCTGTGGGACATGTAAGTGAGAGTTCTGTGCAAAAATATGGGCTGCAGGGAAAAAAAAGAAAAAAAAGAAGAAAAAGGTTATGCTCTAATTAAAATTTCCTGCAAGTCCAAAGTAAAGGAGTGATAAAGACCCATTACTCACTGCTATTAGATTCCGGGTACGTAGAAATCTGTATATCTGTGTTGGTTCTAAGAAAAAGAAACACATGTTATCCAATATACCTTATACCACCAGAAAGAGTCTTATCATGATAAAAAAGTATCTAATTTAGCATGTGATAATTGTTTAAAAAAAATAAAATCAACGGAAGTCATTGTTTGAGTGAAGCACCACGATGTCCAAGTAACTCCAAGTTAACAAGGCAAAGGTTACTCCACCTACTCTACAACGCAAGGCAACTTCTTGTTTAAGCCACCATGAATCAGTAGTCACAACTCAACTATGACTGATCTCATTCCCACAGAATATATTTCTTAGAGGTCTTAATCATAAAAGGGCAGGAAAAAATCTAAACCTATTACAACTTATGATCAAATAGGTTAAGTTTTCTTCATGCAGTTAGTGAAGATGTGAGCTGACACCAAAACAGCACACTGATTTCACACAGCTGGACAATTTGGTGTCTGATTGTTTTATGCCTGGGAAGTACCAAGGTCACTCGCACGAGGTACCAAAACAAGAACAGGGACTGTCAGTTGACTATGACACATTACAGATCATTCTGAGCTAGGAAATTCATTTCCAAAACCTTTTACATTCACAGGATCAGAAAAATGTTGATTCTGGTAAAGCAACTGCTGCTTCAAAGTGCAAACAGAGGGAGGATGATACAGCCCTATGCAATATGAAAGGGTTGCATCATCAGAAATAGGTGCAATGCTGAAGTTCAAGGAAGCAAGACTCGCCTACAGAACAGAGCTTCAGTTCAGCTTTAACCAATTCAGTTAAATCAGGACAAAAACGTTTTCCTCCAGATCAGGTTATATCCAACGAGAATTCCAACCTAAGCTGAAATACACCCTTTTAAAACCAAAATAAAAGCCAGCTTCGTTAGGTAATGTCAGTAAGAAACTTGGAAATGACTTGATAAAACACATTAAGTGTACAGAAAACGACAGAGAATGGAGAACACCTTGATGCCCTGCTAAGGCTGCTAACACTGCCTCCATTTCCCCATAAAGAAAACAAACAGCTATAAATTTAAGAAACATTAAACTTTATTTCCACAGGACTGCAAAACATTTCAAATAGCTCGAAACCTTATCGTAATTTCGGGAATTCTGTGATTAGAAATTAAAAACGACAGCACTTCCTACCTTTCATCCCTGTTTAAAGATAAGATTCAGCCTTATTCCTACACTCAAGATTGCAAGACCCCAAAGAACCTATTATTAGAGAAGGAAATCTTAAAACAACCCCAGTATTTTCTTTTAGAAGCCTGATGAAAACCTGCTTAATGCAATTACCATAATAAAAATCTGTATTTTTCAAATCAAGATAAAAGACAGAAAACAAAGAAATTAAGAAACGTGCACTTTGCTAGGAAGTGAAAATGCGGCGTGGTCACGAGTTTTAAAGAAACACCCTGGGGTTTTCAGTCTCAAAAAAAAAGGTAACATAATTATAATTGGGAAAGGTATGAAAACATCAAATTACATTCCCAAGGACATAACTGAGCTTAAGAGACAGTGCCCTGCTGCTTCAACTTTAGTCTTCCCAAGCAGAACAACCCTGAAACACACTTTTCAACCTGCAGACAGACACATGTTTCACAAGTTCGTATTACTCAGCAAAAGCTTAAAATAAATCTTTATCTTTTTCTAGCATATGACCTTGAAACGGGACAAGAACACCCAGGGAGAGTGTGATCGGATACTACACGGATCGGGATTTTTTATGGCAATATTTACTTATTGCCGTTTCCCCACGATGTTCACCCTGCAGAGCTGCTGTGACACCTTCACACTGTGCCCTGCTCCTGATCCCCACCCGCCAGGCTCCACACCCCCCTGCTCTGACAGACTGAGGCATGGGCAGGAGAATCCCCCCCAGCTGGGACACGGAGCAGAGCTCTGGGCACCCCCTGCCCCTGCCCCGCTCGCAGTGCCGAGCACAGCTCCGGGACCAGGGCTGAGCCTCCAAGGACCCCGCGGGATCCAGGGCCTGAGACAGCCCCGGGAACCCCCAGGCTCTGCGACGCTGTCCCCGTGCCCCGGGCCCCGGTGCGAGCCGTGACAGCGCCAGTCCCAGAGCAGGGTCCTGCATTCCCTGGGGCCTCAGCGATCCCCTCCAGACCCCCCGGGTACCGCACGGTTCCTCGCCCCGCTCCCCGGGCAGGCTCCCATCAGCAACTTTCTGCCGCACCCCGGGGATTCTGCTCCCATCGGGCACTGCCCCGGGTGCCGAGGGGTCGCCAAGGTCAATTCCCACCCCAAGCCCAACTCGGGGCAGTTTGTGCAGACAAAGAACGGCCGAGCCCAGCCGAGTCCCGCTCGCACCCGGCCCCGAGAGGGGCTCCAGGGCCGCCCCGGAGCGGGGGGAGCCTCCTCGCTCCCGGCCCCCCGGTGCCTCCCGGGGCTGCGGGAGGAGGGGAGGGAGCGGCCCCCCGAAAGGTGCCGGGAACCGTTCCCGAGAGCCCGAGTTCACGGGCCGGGCGCAGGCACCTCCCGCCCGCCGGGCCCCGGCCGCCTCTGC
>VZRW01001923.1:1780755-1791545 GCA_013398125.1 Aegotheles bennettii | reverse complement strand
GACCGACCGGTCCCAGTGCTGGGGGAGGTAACGGTGATAACCGTGAAGAGCTGAACCATACCCCAGAGCCGGCTGTGCTGGGAATGTGCCTTGCGTTATCGACAGGGGGGGTCTCCCGTGGTGTCTCGATTGCCCGGTGTTAACCTCAGTTAAGTGTTTTAAGGGATTGTGTGTCCATACACCCCACACATCTCAATAAACCGGTCAGTATTGGCTGCTCCCCCCTCCCAGTTTGGTTGGGTTGT
Organism: Aegotheles bennettii; assembly: GCA_013398125.1. Classification (NCBI taxonomy): domain Eukaryota; kingdom Metazoa; phylum Chordata; class Aves; order Caprimulgiformes; family Aegothelidae; genus Aegotheles; species Aegotheles bennettii. Next base: position 1,791,300 of record VZRW01001923.1, on the reverse strand, counting down.
TGGTTGTTGTTGTTTGTTGGTTTTTTTACAGTTCTTTAATTTTTTATTCTTAATATCTGAAACAGTCATTTTATTTTTCAATTACCTCTCCTCCTTTTGCTTTTCAGCTGCACCATTTATGTTTCATGTTTGTCTTGGAAAGATCTTTTCTTCCCTGATGCTTGTTTTAAAATTATTCTTCTTTCTTTCCTTCCATTTTATCGGACGTTGATGTTTCCCATGCAGTCTTTTCTGTGATTTGTTTCAACCTTAATTTTCATACCATTTTTAGAAAGTAATCTGTGTCACCATTTTACCTTCATTCTATTATTCTTCCCTCCAAACAAAAAGAGGTATTTCTAAAATATTCTGTTACATATTTTATCCTGCTTATCATAATTGTCTCTGCTTAGTATTCCAATTTCTTGATCTTCTGTTTCCTACTCAGTTTCTCTACAGCCACTCATTCATTGTTGCTGAGTGTATCTTCCTTACTCACTGGCAGCAGCAATGTTTGATGCACGGTACATTTCTGAGGAAATTGTATGTATTTTCTTCACTCTTAATACCGGGGGACTTCTTGGTGAGCCTTCTGATGCTCCGGTTATTTTCCAGTCTTTGGAACTCATAGGCTAGATAGCAACAGTGCAGCAAATGAAGAACATCTCTAGGTGATCAGAGGTTGATCCTGAGGTCAGTGCCAAGTGACAACAGGTAACAGATACCACAGCATGTGTGAGAAAGGCTCCTAAATTTTGTATGGCTGCAATTTTGTCCTTGGAAGTTGTTTATTGCCTAAAATGTGTTCCTGTTTCCTCCCTACTGTTTACAAACCTCTGCTGCTTCTGGTGGCTCATCCTTCTAAATTTCAAATCCAGGAGGAGGAGCCAGAGGGCAACTTTCCAAGTAGGAGTGAGAAAGATAATTAGGCAATTAATCTCTGGCATTGGAGTCGGATCTGCTTGTGATCCGAGGAACTAAGGATGAGACTGTAACCTTGAGTGGGACAGGACAGTGCGACACAAGATGTGTGCATATGAGCCCTCTGGAAGCACAGGAGTCACTGTCAATTAGAGCTTTGACACCTTAAGCCTTGTTTTCTTTGTTTGTATGGAGTCTCTGCATTTTTAAGTTGTTTAGACCTGCTGCCCTGGGCTGTTCATAGGTGCTCAAAGAGTGTGAAGTACTGCTGAGACACATTCAACTGAAAACGACTCAGCAGTGTTCTGTTTGGGGCTTCATGGTATGGATGGCTAGAAAGAGCACAGGGCATAGATAGCAAGTAACTTTAATTTACTTAGCACAGTTAGAAGCAAGAAAATAAATATTGCTTTTTAGAAAGATGGAAATTGTTATGGTTTCTTCAGAAGAAATGAGCTGTGACATGAGACTGTTGTGTCCTTGATTGGCCTAGTAATAGAGATTTTTACAGATGCATTTATTAAAAAATAAATAATCAAAATAAAATTAGTGTGTATATATATACACACACCAGGTAATAGAAAGAAGTTGGCCATATTTAGCAAATAACAGGGTATCTGCAAAGCCAGTGAAAATATGTTTTCTAATAAAGTAGTCTGAAAAAGACAAGCAGTGAAATACAGTGTACATAACTGAAATTGAGATCAACTCATAAAAAAGTAAAACACGCTGACAAGTAGTGTATTTCTTTGCTATAAATATAGCCAATATCCTGACATAATGCAAAAAAGGGCAGTTTAATATGATAAATGGAAGAAACAATCATTTGCGGACCAGGGTTGCTGTTGGAACAAATTCCTGGTAGCGAAAGCAGACGGAGTTGGCAGAGGTGCTTTTATGATATGTCAGATTTTATGTCTTCATATGGCCAATCCAGCCTTGTTTCCACGTGCTGTTAGTGGGATTTGCATTTGATATCCAAAAGATCAGATCTGTTTCCTGCAGATTGAAAACAGATGCTATTCTCTTTTTCCGAAGCCTTTTTGCAGGCTGTGCGTACCCAGCATTCCTGTCATCTCGAAAGGCTGAACTGGGGGGATTTTTAACTCTTCAAATATGTATGAAAAAGTGCATGCATATTTTATACCACTTTATGAATTTTTTCTTCATTTCACAGTTAGATGCTTTTCTTGGTTGCCTGTAGCCACACTGCTTAACTTTCCAGCTTCCAGTCCTCCACGTTATTATATCTCGGCACAAAGTAAATCCTTTTTTAAGGGGGAAATAAATACCTGTATGCTTGGAGCTTAGTCTAAATCAAAGTTCTGTCAGTATAACAATGCTGTTTTCCTCACATCTTTAAACATGGGTCTGCCAATACAGATTGTTAGTAACTAACTAATACTACTCAGACCTAGCTTGTCTTCTGAGAGCTTAATGTTAAATACAGCTTTGGAACAAAAGAGTAGTGCTTACTAGCTGAATATAAACTTTTGGTCAATCTTTTTTAAAAATTGCTTACAGATTGAGGCCATCATGAAAGCCAGTGTCAGTATTTATTAGGGAGCACTGTTATAGAAAACGACAGGGGAGCTGAAGTTTGCTATTCAGCGTGTTGCAGAGAATAACAAATCCACAGTGCGTGTCCTGGGGAGCTGCATTTCTTTCTTCTGGCCTTGAGCTAGTGAGCACACTCGGTGGGATTCAAGCAATGGAAGAGACCTTACACACTCTGCTTCTGTGGTTACATCCGGACCTTACTTCTCTCTGATTTCATGCTTCCAGGTTCTTCTTCCCACTTTCTGTCCAGCTGACCAAACCCAGGTTTCCCATGAGACAAGTGAGAATGCCCAAGCGCTGTAGAAGTGAAACAAAAATACTCCATGCATAGATGGGAACATATGAGTCCCACAGCTGTCTCAAGGTAGTTCAAGTACAGATCCTTTTCGGTGGCATCCCTTTCTTCCACATACACAAATAAACTTCACTAGATGATGAGTTAATTTAATCTGCAGTAGTTATTCATTAATTTTTCCAGTTCACATTCTTAATTTTCAGCCTGATTTGATGTTGATCAGCAGTAACAGGCAATGAAAATGATTAGGTAATTCCCTACCTACTTGGAAAGCAGAAGTCAACTCCCAGTTTGTGTTTTCCCAGACTGTTGTAAACAGAGACTACATAATATTGCAGCTGGAAAAGGGAGTAGCTGCTGCTTTCTGGGGAATGGTGTGAGAGCGGGCAGACGGAGCGCTGGGTATATTTAGGATGGCAGGATCATATTGCCATTAGGGTGGCAGCTCTCAGTTTCAGTTTGCTTTTCTGCATGTTAATGCCTGGTGCTGCCCTGTTTTTATAAGCAGGGAACTAAGAAAAGAGAAAATAAACTTTCCTGCAAGGGAACAACTGTACCGGAGCATGGCAAAGGGAAGCGCTGAGATCTCACATAGCACTCCAAGTATCCTGATGTGGAGCTATGAATGCAGGATGTGTGGAAGATTGACAGAGCCGCCACTTGTGATTCTCATTCATGTGTTTGGCTGCTGACTGCTTTTGTACAGAGCTGTTCAAATGTATTCTGGGAGCACAGTACTCAAGGAACTTGGCCCTCGGGGAATCTTAATGCACCCATAATGCACAGCTTCCAGCGAGCAGGTTGCTTATGTGTCTTGAGTTATTGTAGAGAGTGAAAAGTGAATGCACAGTATGTTTTGCACGGAGTCACCTATCTCCTGCATTCACACGGTGAGCAATAAGTGATAATGATTAGTCATTATTGCTTAGTAGAAATGTGTGCTCACAGGTTGTTTCTTGGAGTTCTCTTAGTGCTGTTTTAATATGGTTTTTTTGTGACTCTTCTACAGTGAAATTTATTTCCTGATTTTCAGTTAATGATTTATTTTTGCGTGGTGGCTTTTTAGCAGTAGTGTTTGTCTTTAGATGGACTAAAAATACCAGAACTGTTTCAAAGGCATTATTAAAAGCCTGGGCCCAATATATTAATTTGGTCTAGAAAGGCAGCAGATCTCTTAAGATGATTTAACTGTAAGCCCAGAAATGTACTAACAGTGAAAGCATTCATTACAGAAAAATAACTAGGAAGAAAAAGGTTTATAATGTAAAAACATTAAGTTCGGGATAACATCCACTTAGTTTTAAAGTTAAGTCTAAACCAAGATGTTTATTCATGTGAGATTGGATCGCAATCAAAAGGAAGTGTCTGTTAAAAGAAAACAAGGTAGTGTTATTCAGCTTTGTTAAAGCCTGAATAAATTCCACGTATCACTCCATAGGTAGGAAAAGAACTCTGAGTCTCTGGGGAAGGACTGTTGTTGCTCAGTTGACCTCCCACAGCACTCAGAACAGACCTTCCTGGCTTACTCATGGGTCTGTGCACTTCATTTTGAATGTTCTCATCACATTTGTAGTTGTTAAAAAAACTGAAGGTGCTTGAGGTGAGCTGTATAAAAGTTCTTGTCCCTTTTGCCCTCAAACTGTGGATCTTTGTCATGAGCCCCTTTTTTAAACTTGAACTTCAGAAAAGAAAATCGTAGGCTTTTAATAGTTTATTCCAGAGTTGTTTGCCTTTTTTTTTACAGAAAATCTGTAAACCTCCCATATATAATACAAAATCCCAAACCACTCCCACTACAATATATTTAATGTATGATTCCAAATAAAATACACAGAAAAAACTCTGCCAAATCTTGAAGTTTAAATGTTTCATACCTGGAAATAGAATAGGAATTGTGCTAGTTCATGATGTAATTTCAGACATCCAGTGTGTGTAGTACTTACTGCAAAACTATCAAAAAATAATTCTAGGTGAACTTTCAGGAATTGTGTTCTCTTACGTTGAGTCCCAGAAACCATGAAGATATGGCAGCTGAAAAAATTTGATGTAAACTCAATGATTAAACTCAGAAATGCAGAGATCAAAGAGAAACTGCTGGAAAGATGTGAGAATGAAGTCGGTTACAGATGTAAATAGAAGTTTCTCACCAAAAGGACCATTGACAGTGCAAGAATGAAAGCTTCAATCAATCAAAAAGAAAAACATAGGAGGATCAAAGTATATATCAATAGATAGTAAAATGAAACCTCAAACTAATTAGCTAACAAATTAATTTCAAGTTTAACTAATGGATAGGTTTCAAAAGGGATCAGTTCTTTATGTTGTGTCTAAACCAAGTACGGGTTAATAAGATGAGAATTTTGAATTTTATCATCAGCAATTACTTGTGTGATAAGATCAAGGCAGGAACTGTTTTCCTAATGTTTTTCAGCTAGCACAGGTATACAAAATTCACACATGGGAGAGCTTATCTAAATGTCTCATGCCAAAGTTGACATGTTATCTGTGGTTTTACATGTCAGAAGTTGCTTCAAAAGGCTTTTACAATAGTGTATCTTGGTTTTGGAATGCTGCTTGGGATATATGATTCTGCACACTATGATCTGAATCATCCATCCTCCAGGAGCAGTTTTACTGGTTGTTGCCATGGCTGTGGTCAAAGTACTTCTACCACACTAAACACATCCGCAGAAGGAAGTAAGAAACACAGCAGGAGGCAAATTGTGACCAATCCTAATCCCACTTTTCGGAAGGAGAAATAAATCTGTATGTGGCATGGTTTATGCTTTTTGGCATGCCAGTTTAATTGATGCTGGTACTGACACCTTTACATTTAAAAGATACAAGGCTGTCTCTGCCTGCCTTGCCACTTACGATATAGCTTAGGTCACCGAAGGCCATGCCACAATTTCACCTACTTTCTGAACCTAGACAGGTTAGTGAGGTAAATTAAGATTGGCACATCTCTGCTCTACAGAGCTCTGGCAACAATCCTAAGTACAAAGGTACATGCAATAAATAATATTAAATTAAAGATAATTAATACATTTCACGGTGTTGGCAGTTTGGGAGTATGCAGGAGATGGCTGATACAGTTTTAAATTGTTGAAACGCGACTGACATTTTACTGGAATATGAATGGGCAACTAGAATATGATGAGTGACTAGTTATAACTGCCCTGCTGCATTTAAACAGACTGCCAGCTACTTACTAACCAGCCAAATGACAAAATCGAATTAAAAGGCATGCTTATAGCCACTACTGTACAAGCCCCTGGAGACCCTGAATAAACAGATGGATCTTGTACTGAGTATGCGATGTGAATTGGCAAGGAAACAATTCCAGAGGCATCATTCCCCTTCACTGAAAATTCCCTGTGTGTAGATGTTCAGATCTTGGGGCAACTGGCGAGAAACAGAATGCCTCAAAATGAGTAGGAGAAAAAATCTGATTCATAAAAATTCAAGTTCTTAGCCAATGCAGAGAAGAAAGTAAAACTCTGGCCTTTTTTAAGAGTAAAAAGCACATTGTCGGATAATAGTTCTCTTAAGGCACTGAAAGAAAATGTTCATTTTTTTTAACCAGTAATAGCTGAAGAAGAGATAAGTGAGTCAACAAAATTCTAGGAAGTGTTCGAATCTCGTGCTGCAAAGTAAGGGCCAGCAAGCTGCATGACTGAAGCAGTGCATTGACAAAGGCAAGCATTTGTGTATCAGAATGGTAAAAACAGCATTTGTGTAGGACAGGAACATGCACCAGTGTTACTGTGAGTAGGAGCAGTCCAGCCAACCCATTGCGTAGTCTTAAACATAAATTTTTGGAGGCTCAGAGTGGAACTGCAGTGATGAAACCACTGTTAATGCAGACTGACTGCTGGTTTTGGCAGAGGTGAAACCAGATCGTCATGTAAATTGTTTTAATTACAGAACTAGGGAAGTTAATGTAGTCCAAAGTTTGGGTTAGTCTGTGTTTGAGAGTAAATGCCAAGCTGCCGTATTAACAGATGTGTTTGTATATTTTAAACCAAAGCCCCACATGCTCAGTAAATGCTTTGAGGGTTTTGTTGAAAATATGTCCCTGGGGATGAACCACTGGCTCGACTGAAGTCAGTGGAAGTTTCCCAATTATTTTCATGAGGTCACAACACCACTTTCATCGATTAAAAGGCATCTTCATGCAGTATGTTAATTGTTAAATACTGTATATCTGCTGGCATCTTCTAAGAAGCTGTAACTGTGCACTCAGGTAGTAAAATAGCAGAAATAATTAAGATCTAAATCAATTTAAAATTTAAATATTTGCCTCATGCACATGAAACATAATGCATTTTAATGGAGACAAGACTTGAAGCAAAACCACTGTCACTATTTCTAATTCATAATATATCCATTGCTTGCTGACTATAGCCTATAAATATTAAGCTGTGACAGCTTGCCAGGACCTCTCCTGCGAGAACCTACTGATGGAGTTTTTATAAAGAGACTTCATAAAAGCAGCAGCAAACTGAGTGACCCTACAGGTGCCAGCTGCAGCAGTTGTCCCTCCAGTCTTCCCAATCAGATTTGTTGAAACTCTCTGTGTCGAAACGTCTTTATTGGTAATGGATCCCTCCCTTAATTTGCACTGATGCATTTGGAATGTCAGCTCCCAAAACAAGGCACATGGGAGGCATTTAAAGTAGATTTTTTGAAAGGAAAATGAACAAAGAGCATGTCAAGTTCCATTTTGATTTGCATGACAAATCCAGCATGCAGTGTTCTGGTGGGCCGGGCTGGGCTTGCCTGCCACTCACTGCATTTGTCACTTTGGTCTGAACACTTTTGACAGTCCGTTATGTTAATTGTTCTAAGGATTGTTTTGCTGGGGGAAGAAAAGGAAAGGCTTTTTTTTTTTTTTTTGTACTTTTTTTCCATTTACAGGAAGGGAGGGACATCTGAGGGGACAGAAAATGTTTTAAATCGGTTTGTGATCTATTTTATTTGTAAGTAATCCTGCGAGGTCATCAACAAGTTCAGTGTTTTAAATCCTAGTGTTACTCACTCTGTGCATGTGGGGTTTGAGTGGGAAATACTAGGACCCTAACCTAGGAACTCGGGGAGCCTATTGTGGTGCACACTATTCTTTCTTCCTCCCAGTCCCACGGTGATGGGTCCTGCGGGGTGGTTTGTGCTGTGCCTCTGTGCTTCCATCGGATGACATTGTGGTGCTTTGACAAGTGGTAACAAGGGATTTAATGCCCTAAGAGGCATTGTTGGACACACGTTGTTATCGGTATGTGAGTAACTCTAACGTGTCAAAGACCTGTTGGAAGATCCATGCTTGTAACTGAATTCTCCCGGAGGCACAATTGAAGGTGGAGGTTGCTGTTGCCCCCTAGAGTGCACACACCACGCTATCATCCAGCTTAAAGCAGTCATGAACTGTTTGGTGGTGGTGACTTTTGGGTTTCAAAGTTCCTAACACTGCAGGTTGATCTCAAAACAATATTTTCAGACTGATGGAGTGATCAGCCATAAAGCTTCAGGAGAAAACTGTTGTTTATATTAGTGTCTCTCTTTCACAGTTACTGTTTTTCAGCCAAAGGAGAGCTTAGTGTTTAAGGCATGCAGAGAGCAAGAAGACAGAATTTCCCAGAGGTTCCCAGGTAATGATGGACACCTGCCTTTTAGCTTTGAACTCCTACACTGTGTGTGGTGTTCTCATTGACATGTGGCCATCTAAGTGCCCCATGACAGATAAGCTCTAAATACAGAACACTTTTATAGTATACAGTCATGCAATCAGATGCAGAAATACCAAAATCAATGAAGTTAAACAAGAAAGTGTAGTAATTCCAATCACATTCTTGCTTAGCGAGTCACCGTGCTAATGCTACTTTTCATGACCAGGGTTGTCCTCCTTAAGTACTATTTTAGCAAAGTGTGGGCTTGGATGAGAATCTGTTTGAGCTGGTGCATCTCAAAAAAAGTCAAACCCAATATATTTAATGATTATTAATATTCTTAGACCACCACTTTGAGAAGTATTACCTGTTGTGCTGCTTTACTGAAAGCTGAACTCAATGAACTCTCAGTGAACTCACTGAAACTCAGCTCCGAGAGATTGCAGGCGTCACCTGAAAAGTGTGGATGGGTTGTGCTGGGATGGCTGGTACTGGGATGGCTGTGGGAAGTTCCTCCTTCCACCACAGGGATGGCTCTGCTGCTCTGAGGCAGGTGCTGGATTTTACTATTGTGAGTATCTAGAGGTGAGTTGGTAATACACAGTGTAATACACAACTCACAGCCTGTGGCAGTCGGGTGTAGGACAGGGGGTCCCTGCCCTGTGACAGGGGCTGCTGCTGTCCTTGCAGGGTGGGTGAGTGCTCCCTTTGCGTGTGGCAGCTGTGGTTCCGAGCTGCCTCAGCCACAGGCTCTGACCTCAGGAGGCTGTGCTTCTGGGTTCTGTGACTGGATGGTGCTTCTCCACTTCCCTGTAGCTTTCCTGTCTGATCACTTCTTGGAAAACTCTGTTTCCTGTCAGAGTGGGAAGGTGCTAAACCTCTCCCACCAAGAATTAGTTTTTTTCTCTAATTGGCACCTGTTATAAATGATAGAGACCACACCAATCGGTCTATGGCCTAATTGAAAATTTTATTAATTAAGCAAGCAAGGAAAAAAGGCAATCCAGCGCTGGGCGACAGGGGAATCACCGTTCTCCGACTGCCGCCCCGCTTCTTTTTCTCCACCGTCTTTTATACTGTTCTCCGGCCGCAGCTGTGAGCTACATTTTTTTTAGCAAACAGTTAGAGGTAACGCTACTCCCTAGTACAGATACTTAAAACATTCCCTAGTACAGACACTTAAAAATATTCTCTAGGACAGACACTTAAAAACATTCTCTTTATCAAGTACATACAGCAGTTTGTTACTGGTGGCCATGAACTACTTATACAAACATAGCAATAATACATTCTTGTGTAAGTTAACAGAGCACAAGCAACTAAATTAGTAGACATTCTTTTACATACTTTTGCAATTTTACCACATTTTAGATTTAATGAACAAACACCTCTTTCACAGCACCCAACATCGAGAAAAAACACCCTGAATCCAAGTCATAGCGGGTGAAAAAATTACCAGTGTTCTTGATAGTTCTTGTGAAGTGTTTTGCTTCATGGGCATCTCCAGCAGAAGCCAGGTTCTTGCTCTGGACTCAGTAACACTTCTGGAGCAGTTCGGCTGTGACAATGGATCACCCCCGGGCTGTGACAGTGAGGGGATCACCCCCGGGCTGTGACACTGGGGGGATCACCCCCGGGCTGTGATAATGGGATCACCCCCGGGCTGTGACAATGGGGGGATCACCCCTGGGTTGTGACAATGGGGGGATCACCCCCGGGCTGTGACAGTGGGGGGATCACCCCCGGGCTGTGACAGCGAGGGGATCACCCCAGGCGGGCCGTGCTGTGCCGCAGCTCCTGCCCTTAGCGCCCATCACTGCCACCTCTGCTCCTTCCCTCGGGTTCTGCTCGGGCGGGAGCGCTGGGCCCGGGGGGCAGAGCGGGTCTGAGGTGCGGGCCCGGCTGTGGTCAGTGACTCTCTAAGGAAGGATCTCTCCCACCTCGGGGTTTTTTCAGTCTCCGGGGCCGCCCCTCACTGCACAGACCCCGATGCGCCCTCCCCCGGGGCTGCTGTGGCTCGCTCAGCGCACGGTGCCCCGCGGGAGGGGCCCAGCCCCGTGTCCCCCGCCGGGAGGCGCCGCGCTGGCAGCGGCCCAGGCCCGCCCGGTGCCCCCGTGAGCGCCCCCC
>VZRW01001923.1:1769173-1780267 GCA_013398125.1 Aegotheles bennettii | reverse complement strand
GAGCGTGAGGGGCGGGCGGGAGCTGGGCCCGGGGTCGGGACGGGAGGGAGCTCCTGCTCGTCGTGACTTTCCTCCTGTGGTTCCTCCTGTCTCAGGGGTGCGGAGCCCCCGGTGCCTGAGGCGCTGTGGGAGCTGTGGTTGGGGTAATTAATCCTCACGGTGTGGGCAGTTCGGGGGGTGCACTGCGATCCCAGGGGCGTGCCGGGTGCTGACAGCTCCACTCTGGAATATCATCTGCATACAAACGCTCTGGCTTACTTTCAGTCAGTCTCAGAAACGCTAAAAAATCGTTGCTTGTGTTTTCCTGGGTGTAATTCTCATCGTTCACCTGATTAGCTATAAAAACCTTGATCTGTACTTCTCTTTTTTGTCCTTTTTGGCTCCTCGCTTGCTTTTAAATGGTTTTGTTGGTTTTTTTTCTTCCCATTCTAGTATGAAATTAACCTCCTGGAACTGATCAAGAAAAGAAGAGCAGTAAGTCTGTCAGTTATTTAGAGTGCAAAATACTTTATGCCAGATTTTCTGTTGCAGTCAAATGAATCCCTTTTTTCCCTCCTAGCGCATTGGATATTCATTTAAGAAGGAGGAAATTGAATACTCCATTCTGCACAGAGTCCACAGCCTTTTCAACCGGGCTACAGGGAAATGGAAAGTAAGTATTTTTATTTGTACTGATAGGTTGAAAAATGCCCTTTTTGTATGTAAAATTTATCTAGATACCAATGCTGCCAAATATCTGCAACAATACAGAAGAATGTCATAGAAGAACCAAGTGGACACTTGGTTTTACAGTTAGCAGTAGCCTAGAAATAGATCACTCATGCCAGATGTTTTTTGAACACAAAGAATATTATGTCCTTTTTGAGTCATTAGTCCTCTAAGTACCTGATGAGTAGTGCAATGTGAATTTGCAAGATCTAGGAACAGGATAAAAAGTACTTCCAGCTGCTTTAGAAAAAGATTGTCTTGATACATTTAATGGTAAAACCTCAATGGAGTGAGTAGGGAACCACTACAGCGAGCTCTCTGTCGAGTTCTGTGTAACGCAGATTAGATTGGAGAAGCTGCAAAGGTGTTTTTTGAGATGGGAGGGTTGGGTTTTGTCAGGTGTTTTGCATAAATTTGAAGAATTTGAAGATTGGAGAGGAAAAAAACGGGAATTTGAGGTTCAAAATCCCTTCTCTCTGCATGCCAAGTCATTGTACCGAGAGCGAGTTGTTTGCTTGTCAATCTGCAGGTGATTTTGTGCTTGCCTTATGGTAAGGTTGATTCCCTCTCCCTTGTGTTTCCAACAGGACGATATCCAGCTTTGGCTTTCACATGTTGCGTTTTGCAAGGAGTGGGTGAGTTTTCAAAATTCTCACCTTACCTGATGCAAGATACTGGCTTGCTGCTTAATCAGGTGTCTGGAACTTGAATTACAAGACAGGGGTACAAACTTGGTTGCCATGTGCCTGATAGTGTTATTGGAGCAGCCTGGGATTTTCACTGATGTGTGTGAATTTGACTCAGTGAATTTTAGTATAAAATTTGATGCTTGCAGGTGGCAGAGTTGAGGCTGATCATGTTGAATCTGGAGTAACCACCATTCTGGCTTGGGAGGACCCTGATATTGGTTGTGCTTTCTCTGGAATGAGTGGGTGACCTGTCCGTGAAACGTGATTTTGTTTCAAACATTTCTTGCAGTGGTTGTGCTGAAAAGTATAACCTGGGCAATTCTGTGCTCTCTAAACTTACCTGTGCAAATCTTCACGTTGTTATTAGCAGTCATTGTCCTTCCTGTACTAAAGGTGACTTTGTCATAGTAATGCAAGTGGCCAAAAAAAATGCAGTCTTCACCTCAGAAGTGGTCATTGCAACTATGGGTTTGTGACTTTAGGCAACATTTGTGTTAGTTGTGTAGTTGAGAAAGGTTTGAGTTAACCATGCTAATCTCCTCTGGGGATATTTGAAAGCTGGTCAGGATTGAACAAATATGAGAAACTTTCACTAAAGGTAAAGTAGCGGAGAAATGTCTTTTCCAGTACAATTGCATTACAACTTGTAACCTTTCATAATGAAACTTCCATACTAGAGTGGGTAAAACACAACTTCTTCTTTTACAGAATTCAAAGCACCAGCTCAGTAAGGTGTTTTCTACCATGTTGGCCATTCATTCCAATAAACCAGGTAAACAATGGCAAGTACTGCATAAATGGCTGAGTATAGAATGTATAGTGTTGGTTTAGGTTCTTACAGACCTCAGTTCAAGCTATTGGGGTAAAAGTTCCTACTCCCTCTTCTTTGCCTTGCTGCTGATTCAGGGATCAGAGCTCTGACAGGGATTATGCTGAGCAATCAAAAGGTGATGTGAAGCAGGAGTCTCCATGGTCTGAATGACCATTTCCCAGGCAGACTGGGGACTAAGTAAATGTTTCAGAGGTAGGAGATATTGAGTATTTATGGCTGCTTTTTGGCTTTTGGAGACATCATTGTCCATTGTTGGATCTGTAGCTATACCAGATGAAACTTCCTGTACTGCTTAGCTGTTACTTGATTTAAATGGAAGATTATCAGTCCTACTCTGTTGCTGAGCTCCTGGATTATGTTGGGGTGGGTAATTGAACAAAACCAACCTGTGTGCATCTTGAAGAGTAGCCTCAAAATGGGTTCTCAAGACCAGCCACTTGTTTTGCTTTAAAATGAATTTATTTGTATCATCTGTTGCAGAACTGTGGATTATGGCAGCAAAATGGGAAATGGAGACACAACTCTCGTCAGAAAGTGCCAGGCGCTTGTTCCTTCGTGCTTTGCGCTTCCATCCAAAGTGCCCAAAGCTTTATCAAGAAGTGAGTTCTTGGCTTTCTTCTGCAACCAGTTATTGGTCAATCAGAGCAAATCAGTCCAGCATATTTCTCAAGTCAGTGTGAGAAAACTGGAAAAAAGTTGTTTCCCCATCAATGGGGAAATGTCAGAAAAACCCATACCAAGTACTTTGTACTGGCAGGATGGTTCAGGTGTTTAGGAAATCTTGTATTTACATTTGAAAAGTGAGGGGTTTACACTGTTTATAGATAAATGTGTCAGAATTCCCTTTTAAAATCCCCTAAGCTCTGCTAGGACATAATTCTCTAGATTAGGTCTGGCATCCCTAGCCTTTGCTGGGGAACATTGTTTTCTTTGAGGGCAAATTAAGGTTTAAAGAATAACTAGAAAGTGGTAATTTCTACATGTGGAAAATTTCTGAATAAATGCTTAGGGCAGATAGCTGTATGTACAAACCTTTACAAACCAATGTTCCCACCATATGTGGTGTGTTGGCAGAGTCCTGATTTGTAGCTTCTCAGACAGAGCTTGTGTTACTGCGTTTGTGGTCTTAGATTATGATTCATCCCCACCCCACAGTCGTTTCATTTTGTTCTTGCAGTATTTCAGAATGGAGCTGATGCACGCTGAAAAGCAGAGGAAGGAAAAGAAAGCATTTGAACAAGCAAAGATGGACTTGGTAGGTTGGCTAAGCTTACTTAAGAGATCTTGTCTGCTTGCGAATCGCACACTGGAATGTGTAGTTTCAAGGGATCTGTATTGATGGTTTGTTTGAGAACAGCTTAGATAAATTTTTCATCCATGTCCTGTGCCTGCATTAAGCTTTTCAAGTGTTGACTGACTCAAGTACTTCATACGCTGATTTTTCTTTACGTTTGTAAAGTCTTTTGTTACATCCCCTAGTTTGAAAGTTGATAGTAATTTCTGAAAAGGAATAGTTAAACTTGCTATCTCTTATTTCTTTATAGTGGACTTGTGCAAATTAGATAAAGACAGACTTAGATGAAGAAAAGCATTAATATCTTCTGATTTTTTATTTATTTTCATGTTTGCAAAAATGGTATCTGAGAAAGGAAAACAATTTTTTCAATGATGCTATGCTTGATATTGCAGGGGGAATTCAATTATTCGGAAGAGATTCTCAATGGGGAAATGGCTCGCATAATCTACAGGGATGCTGCTCAGAAAATTGAAGGTGATTTAATATTTCTTGTACTTATTCAGTAGGAAAAATGTCATCTTTAACTGAGCTCTCCAGTAGCTACTGCAGGTAGACTTAGCTCTAGTGCACACACTAAGATATTTTCAAGTATACCATTTCTTCAGTAGACCCGAGATAATGCCAAAGTATAAATTGATAGTGCTGATTGTTCTGGTTTAATAACGGTTCTGCAGGCTGATGCCTCTTCCAGTACAACAGCTTTTGGGCTGAAGTGGCATAGGTGCTGGGCTTACAGTCACAAAACTTGTGTGTTTTTTTGTTTAAAAAAACAAAGGGAGGACGGTTCAGAATTACCTAGTTGCTTTGTTTTTTAGTGAACATTAGGTCACAACTAATCAGCGAGCACTAGGGACAGAGATGTAAGAATTCAGACCAGTAATGAAACAGGTTAGATGATTTAAATTAACCAGGTGTGGTAAAATTTGCCCATTTTATTGAGAGAATTGGATAAAATAACTGCAAAGTAGTGGCAGATATCTTTGAGAAACCATGATAGATGGGGATATTTTGGAAGACGATGGGCAAAATATAATAACAGCATTGAAAAGCAGAGGGTGAAAAATTAGATGAAATGACAGAAAGAGTTGGCTTAATTTAAATTCCTGAAGAAATACTCGAATAAAAAGGCATACAAATGATTTGTAACTGGTGGCATGAGGTTGTGAAGAACACAATCAGACACTCAACATCCTAACATGCCTTATCGTATGGGTGGAACACTGCGATTTAGAGAAAATAAAAGGGTATTTATCTAGGCACTTAAATGTTACCTGTGACTAGACAAAAGCTTGCAAAGATGCATAAGTGCAAAGTGTGCAATGGATTTAGTACTCCACTTGATAGTTTTTATTTTTCTCCTTTTGAAATGTAGGTGTTGAGTTCCATCTGGCTGTGCTTTCTATTGCGAAGCTCTTTGATTTTACTGAAGATTTGCAAAAAGAAATTCTGGAAAGGTGAGGTGTGGTTTTGTGTTGTGGTTTTATTTGTTTTGTTTTTTAAGAAACATATTCTCATAACTTCTCTAATGTGTGGTGGGTTCACAGGTTAACAACTAAAGGCTGTTCCTCTAGGGAAATAGAATGTTAAGGCCTATGGGAAATCCTTTAAGAAAGACTAAACGTGAGTGGAGCATGCTGTTTAGAAGAGTATCCTTATATCGAACTTTAGAAAAGGTTTTTTAGAAACTACTAAGAAAAATATAGATAAATACAATTGTCTCTGAATATTTTTTTAGTTTCTGTAAACTTACTGCAGGAACTGTAGATTTTCCTAGTGTACTTTGTGGTTCTTTTGCAACTTTAGTTTTTCCAGTTATGTCTCTCTTGCAAGAAAGATCTCTCTCAAAAGCTTCTTGTCTAGTTCATGCTATTACTGAAGAATACCTCTATTAAATTAAAAATCAAAATAAGCTAATGTTTTGTCTTTCTCTTGTGGAAAGGTAAAATCTTTTTTCTTTGCCATTTGGCTACTTAGAAATTAAGTACATTTCTATACCAATATAAAAAGACCTTCTAAACATACCTGGGAAAGAAGATGGCAGTTGAGGGGTATTACAGACATGGTGTGTTTAGTCTGCAGACCAAGTACACTGATGATCCTCCTACATGGGACTACATGGCCCGTCGTGAGCTGGAGCTGGGATCCCTGCAGTCCACAGAACACACCACAAAAAAGATGAAAGTATCTGAAATGGCGCAGAGAGAGGAACGATGCTCTGCAGTCTTTGAAGAGGCTGTGAGAGCAGTCCCAACAGGTGAAAAGTTCTGCCTGCATATAAGCATCATTTTTTCTGGTACTTTAGCATAGTGTATACTGTGAAGGTTTTGAAGTAGATTTTGACAGGCTCTACCACACCGAAGAGAAGACAAGCAGTTTTTATGTGCTCCTTTTTTGGGATTTATTTTATAGGTTATTTGGGTTATTTTCCAATGCATTTACGATCTTGAAGGAGGTGCTTAACTGAAAGTGCTTTTTGTTGCTTGTTTGGTTTTATTAGTCATTTAGCCAATAAGGTGAATAGAAGCCCACAGATGAATAGAGGTGTGGGAGTTGTAAATAGAGGAAATTTCCTAAATAAAGGAAACTTTTAGAACTCAAGTATATTGCTAGTTAGCTGTGAGTAAGCAATGATTTTGAGTTGCCAGTGGAGTGGACATCCAACTTCAACACCTGTCCATACTCTTAAAGGAGGCTCTCAAGGGACTGTCTGTGGAGTGGACTCAAACTTGCTGCTTATATAGCCTTTGAAGACAAGGATTTCCCCGACTGCCTGTG
Organism: Aegotheles bennettii; assembly: GCA_013398125.1. Taxonomy (NCBI): domain Eukaryota; kingdom Metazoa; phylum Chordata; class Aves; order Caprimulgiformes; family Aegothelidae; genus Aegotheles; species Aegotheles bennettii. The sequence continues at coordinate 1,773,966 of VZRW01001923.1, read as the reverse complement.
AGTGTCCTCACTCTTGCAGGCCCATTGAAAAGTGCAGGTGAAGGGTTCACTGAACATCAGTTGTGACAGCATATGCTGAAGGCTCAGATGAACTAAGAGCTGGATGCTCTTTAGAAAGAGCTTTTGGCTGCAGCTTACACTGGGAAGCCATTTTTAAGTGTTAGTGTTATAAATGTAGGGCCTTTTTTATAATGCAACATTTTAAAACAAAGTTGGCATTAACACTTAGTGCTTAGTTTTTCTGTATTCTTTAAAGACAAATATTTGTGCTTACTCTTCTATGAAGTGTGATATTATGCCTTTGATTCTACAGAGGACATGTGGAAATACTACATCACTTTTTGCTTAGAGAGGTACAACAGGAAAACCAACAGTGAAGAATTAAAACAAAAGGTAAAAGCTTATTAGGAAATCATAGTAACAAATCATCCCTATTTTTACTGACTTCTGTAATCTGTCAGACAAGAAGCAAATATATTTTGACATTTTATCAGAAATATTTACCTGCAGCTGTCACTAAAAATATCTTGGTCTCCGTCTGAGGAGATCACTTTTACTGTCAGGCTCACATGTGGCCTGCCTGAACATGAATGACTTTGGTATAGACCAGCCTTGTCAGTAAAGTACTGTGCTGTTTGGCTCCCTTTTAATGCAGTAAAAAAAACCAAACCAAACACATTGCTATGTTGTTCTTTTGTTCCTTAAGTAAGAAGTGTAATTCAGATGCTCAGATTTCCCCTTTATCCTGGAACGTACACAGTTATCTGAAGCATTAGATATGTAACTGCTGAATTTGAGTGATGCAGTGATACACTAATCCACAGGGCTGCTTGTAATGCTGCCATCGAGTATATGCAGAAATAATGCATGTGTTTTTTACATTTTCTTTTCTGTTCTGTTGGTTCTAGAGGCTGGAGAGGACACTGAGTGTGTTCAACAAAGCCCATGAGTCCAGTTTGCTGCCAGAAGCACTCTATAAGCAGTGGGTAAGAGCTGACATAGAAAAAACAGTTTGTGAGACTGTCCCGCATTTATTCATGCCTATCTTTACCATGTTAAGTGGATAGAAAGGTGGGCAATGTTATGTTGAAGGCCTCGCTTTTTTAACAAGATATTACAAATCTTGCGGTGATTAGCTGTATCTGCTGGGTTTTAGCTTCAACTGCTACTGGAGTCCAACCTCTTTGAGAAGGCTGCGGAGGTGGCAGAAGCTGCAACTAAGCGCTTCAGCCTGTCAGTGGAAACGTGGCAGATGAGGCTGCAGGTGCTGATCCAACTGAATAGTGACAGTGTGACCCAGTGTTTTGAAGAAGCCATCAAACACGTGAAATCTCAGGTCTGTGCTGGTTCTCTGGACTTGCATGCATTAGTCTTGGGCTAAAAACCTGATATTTATTTGTTTTTTGTTTGTTTGTTTTCTTTATAAGGCATTCAGGATCCCTAACCATTTTTAAGGTCAATTATTTGTACTTAACATTTCACAATCACACTGCATTCAGGAGCATCAGAGAAATTGACCTTATTTTTTGCAAATTCACTTTATGTTCACAATTTTAAAGTCTGAATGCTCACAGGTGACATTTTGTGTACTCTTCTAGCAGTCAACTGATATTTCTTTGGTCTTACATGAAAAATGTATTTCCATTTCTTCCCTGTCCTGACAGTGTGTGTGTTTGTGTGTGGTATTTCTTTCTAAAGAGCTATGTCTAAAGGACATGTTTTATGGCAGCTGTAGTATGGAACCTGGTCGATGTGTTGCTGTCTGTTTCTGTAAATCAGGGTTGCTGTATCTCAATCATTTGATTTATCTGCTTACCTTGCAGGGCACTTTGTCATTGTGGACCCTCTGGGTGGAATGGAGTGAAGGCACAAACAACAAGGAAGACACAGAAACTCTCTACCAGGTACTTAGCTCATAGAAATCTACTTTTTATGACTGCTTGTAAATAAAAGGGAACAAGTGTGCGGATGGAACGTGCAACATATGCTTTATACTGCAGTTACTGCGTGGATATGTGGGTATCAAATAGTTTAAAGTAAAACTGTATATTGTCAGAAATCAGTTGGACGTAGGCTCATAAGCACAAATGTAGTCCCCATGCTTATAGATGTTTGTAAGCACAACCAGTGATGGACTCTTACTTTTCTTCTACCTTGTGGCCTAGAATTTCTGCTCTGTTCAGATGTCTGACTGAACATGGAAAAGAGAGTTTTTCCAACCTGTGTGAAAACATTAACCTTGTTAAAGAAAACTGAAGAACAAAACTAGGACTTCAATTAAGCACTGTAAATTCCCTAAATAGCTTAGGGCAAAACATTTCCTCTGCCTGGAATGTTGGGTTGTTTTTTGTTTTTTTCTGTTTACAACATAAAACATGTATTTCAAATGGAAGCTTGAATTCAGTTGTTGGTAGAGCATTGTGAAACCCTCAGCATGAAGGACGTTAGGGGAAATGCCAGTTGGCAGCTGTATGGAATATTGGAGATGTGTATTTTAAGTTACAACTATTTTAATTTGAAAAATACGGGATGTGTTACCTAATGTTATCTTTCAGACATCATTTGGGATGGTTTTGTCCAGTACTTTGTCTCACTTATGAGATATGCTTTATGTCAGATGCCTGATTAGAGAGAAGGTACTATTTCATAGAGCAGTTTGGGTTGAAAGGGACCTTTAAAGTCATCTAGTCCAGCTCCCTTGCAATGAGCAGGGACATCAGGTTGGCTTCTTCTCCCTTACTGCCTTGAATTGTAGTTCATGTGGTTGGTTTGGTTTTTTTCTTTTACACTTGCAGAGATCCTTACGTGCCACAACTCCTGCTGAATCTGTGACTATGAAAGAAAAGTACCTTGACTGGACTTACAGAAATTGTGGTTATAAGAAAGCTAAAAGGGTCTTTACCAGGTGACTGACAAAACCTTCAAGCCTGATTATTCCAGGGCATATGTTAAAAGGCTTGAAATCTAAAGTTACTTATGTTTTTACTTCAGCCTGTGTGAAAATCGTCCATTTTCACTTGACTTCTTCAGGAAGATGATCCAAATAGAAAAGGAACAAGTAAGTTGTTGAACGTCCACTTAGTGCCTTGTATTTGTAAAATACACTTTTAACTCTGATTTAAATAGGAAACAGAGGGCTTATGAGTAGTGTCATCAATTTGTGATCAGTTCATATTTGTCTTCTAAAGTTGATTCATATCATATAATACAAACCCATGTTCTATGCTAACTAATCCTTGGCAGTGGGCGTGTGTACATGTAATTACCATGACTCTTTTTCTTTGTAAGTATCTAATCAAGCTGAAGATTCACTTCTGTACAAAATAAATGGCCTTTTAATACCTTCCTTTGTTAGGAATCCTGCAAAATGCTTCATCTGAGAGAATACTATGAACGTGCCTTGAGAGAGTTTGGTTCAACAGGTTCTGGTAAGATTGTATTTGGTTTTTTATTCATTCAGTGCTGCCTCTTTTATTTCCATCCATTTTGAGAGGTAGCTGTTTGTTCTGCCCTTGCAATTCCCATCATACAGAGTGGAGATTACTTCTTTGTTGTTAAGCACATGACACTGCAGCGACCCTTCACTTTGAGCCCAGGGTCGTTGTTCACAGTGGGATGGCTTCAGTGGCAAATAAGGTTTTGACACTGGCTGGTGCAAACAGTATGGAGCTATGTTTTTATAATAAAATTTCTGCAGTATTCCTGTTAAGAAAGTAAACAGCTCAATTATTGCTGCATTATATCTGGGAACAGACCCTGAGCTTTTGGTCCTCAAGGGGTGGGGGGTTGTAGTTTCACAAAGTAAACCTCATTGCATTAGCATCAGGGGCACTTGCAAGAGGAGGGTTTTAGGTTAGGATTGATATGTTTAAGTAATATGCAACTGAAATCTAACCAGAACTTCTATTTTTCTTATAAAGATCTCTGGCTGGATTATATCAAAGAGGAGCTGAGTCATCCCAAAGGCAAACCAGAAAACTGTGGGAGCATTTACTGGCGAGCTATGAAGATGCTGCAGGGAAACCTGGTGGAAGACTTTGTCTCCAAACACACTTTATTGCAGACGGGGCATTTATGAAAAACTATAAATGGTTACAATGTGACAGCGCAGATTTTTTTTATTTTTAACTTTTTTGTACAAAGATAAATATGTGGGATCATATTAAAGTGTACCTTCTTTATAGAATAGAATCATAGAATCATTATGGTTGGAAGGGACCTCCAGGGTCATCAAGTCCAACCTTTATCCCATCATATTCCTGACCATTAGAGCATTAGACCATGGCCTCAGGTGCTTCATCAACTCATTTTTTGAACACCCCCAGGGACGGTGACTCCACCACCTCCCTGGGCAGCCTATTCCAATGCCCAACCACCCTCTCAGCAAAGAACCTCGCTACTCTTGCTGGTCACACCGTTTCTGATACAGGCCAGGGTGCCGTTGGCCTTCCTGAGTAGCCTGCCCCTTCTTCCAAAGGTGGTAGACTCTCTTCTTTCTCCTAAGTCCCAGCAGGAGCTCCCTGTTCAACCATGGTGGTCACTTTCCCCGCCAGTTTCCCTTACGACACATAGGGACAGCCTGCTCCTGCATCTCTAACAGTTTTGTCTTGAAAAGAGTCCATCCTTCCTGAACCCCTTTGCCCTCTAGGACTGTTCCCAAGGGACTTTCTCAACCAGTGTTTTAAACAGGTTGAAGTCTGCCCTTCGGAAGTCCATGGTGAGAGTTTTGCTGCCCTCCCCCACTTGGCTAAGGATCGAGAACTGTATCATTTCATGATCACTCAGCCCAAGAC
>VZRW01001923.1:1610321-1766288 GCA_013398125.1 Aegotheles bennettii | reverse complement strand
CGGGCCGGGCTCGGCTCTGGGCACCTCAGCGCCCGGCTCCGCGCACCCACCGCCACGGGCAGGCGCTGCCCTTCGCTCCCTCGGCACGTTCTGTCGTGTGGGAGTGGCGAGGACGACTCGCCCTTCCCCTCCTCTCCCCCAGGGGACAGGGAACCGGTTGAGGTGTCACCGTCTGTGCCCCTCGGGGCCTCTGGGGGGTCTGGCCCTCTCCTGTCTCCTGGGCTCCCACGAACTGCTTGGTTCATGGCCCTGGGTGCTTGTGCTCACTCCCCTTCTCGTGTCTTCGTTACCCCTGCAGCTGTCACAGTCTGCTGCCATTCCCAATGGGTGCATTTCAGGACCCTTTCTCCAAACCCAGGGTGGCAGCAGGGTCACGGCAGTGCCGGAGGAGCCTGGCAGTCTGTGCTGGCACCGCCTGGGCTGGCCGATGGCACCAGCATGAGCCCTCACAGATTGCCTTTATGAAGTGAAGCCCTGCCTGGTATAAAACCTGATTCATCGAGGGGAGAAAATCCCAAGCAGGTCATTTTCAAGGGCTCAGAAATGCTGAAGTGCAGTAGAAGTTGCATGAGCCTTATTGGAGGATTCAGTGAGAGGTGCTACTGGATTCTTTAAACTGTCTTGTAGGTGATGACTCCTGCCATGGAGTCTGCCAGCTGTGAGGAGGAAAAGCTTCCTGAGAGAAAAACTATGACCTGGAAATACAGAAAAGGTAAGCCTGAAATACTAGGACGAAAGAAAGCAGATGGTGGGTAATGAAACCTGCACTCTGCTGAGGAAGTACACTTAAAAACTCTGTGATGATGTATGGGGAATGTCTCCTCAGTTATGGCACTAAATTATTACCATGTAGATACTTGTGTATGCCTAGGTGTAAGAGTAATCAATAATACAAATAAACCTTTTTTTAAAAAACAAAAACAAAACACAAAACCAAACAGCTGTGTTTTTTCAACATACTTATTTTTTAAAAATACCAACAGGTGAATGTGGTGAAACAAGACTGTAGGGTCCTTTGCCCTTGTTTAAAGAGTTATTTTCCAACAAAACTCTGTGGAAAATCCTGAGTTGGGCTGGTGTTGTGATGTAAGCCCATGTCTGATGCTCCCAAGCATCAACCTGAAGCAGCACTGTAGCGATATTATATATGTAAGAATTTGCATATAGTATAATTGGATTAGTAGGCACAAAGTGCATTTGTGTGCCTGAATTATTGTGTGCTGAGTATTCAATTGTTCTGTTTCATTCCTAAGTATTTCTGTTCTCTCTCACTGGTGGTTTTAGAATGTTTGCTGAAGAATATTCCGAACGTTCTTGATAGTGAGTCTGAAGAAAGTGAGTTCTTGGGCACCTCTCACAACGAAAATTATGGGAGTGGCTTTCCTGTTGAGTGTGCTAATATACATCCTGACCTGGAAGACTGGGAGGATGAAGTCTCCAGCATGCCTGAGGCTGTACCTTTTCCAGAGCTGCAAATTGCTCCTGTGTATGAGGTGGAGGACTGGGATAAAGAATTGGAGGACTCTGAATGTCCTTATGGTGAGTACAAATTTACTTGCACTTCATGTGACTTTTGGATTGTATGTGATTGGAGGTAGGTGCTTTGCAGGAGAATGTGTTTAAATAACTCCATGGTCTCTTTTGGGAAGCAATGTTTTTGTTGTTGTTGACCTCATGGATTTGTAATGCATAATTTTGTGTCAAATATAGGATTTAAAGGCAGTGTTCCGAAGCTCACATGAGACTCTTGCTTGAGCGCTCGAATTCTGAGGGAGTGGAGTGGTGAGAGGAAGTGAATGTGTGTGTTGTTTGTCTGGAGAAGTTAGGACTCAGTAGTGCATCTTCGTTATTCTGAAGCAGAAGAGAAAGGTACATGGATTTCAGGAATGTAACTTTTTTTGTGTAAACAGAGTTCCTCCTTTCCTCCAAGAAAATTAATCCAGACTGTACACCATAACATACCTCTAGAGCATGGAGTCTTTGGAGGGGAGCAGTACAAGCACTCGGTCTCTATCCTGAATATGGTTTGTTGTTGCTTTTGCTGCAGGGTTGGGTTTTTTGTGGTTTTTTTGTGGGGTTCTGTTGTTGTTGTTTGGTTTTTTGAAGCTTGATCCTCTTAAGTGGTTACACATGTGATCAGTTCCATGGAAAAGGAGGCAGTGGGCAGAAGCAGTTTTGTCCACATCTTCAGAGTTGTATCAATCCTCCAGTTTGTAAACTGTTTCATGGTGATGCAGGTGTTGAACGGAGAGTCTCAGTCTCCCGTTTGCCAGGCTGTATGTTAGGAAACAACAGGTAGATGAAGTTTAGCCAGCAGTGGTGACCTGCTGTGTCTTTGTGGATGCAGAATAGTACCATTTCCATTTTCTACTCATTAATGTGTATCTTTTGTAATTAATACAAACACTCCTTTCTTTGCTTAGGAAATATCAATTCTCTGTTTATTTTAATTCCATAAATGGCTGTTGTATTCGAGTTTCATTGTTTGATAACAGAAGGAAGTGATAAAAGTTTTTGCAGCCTTCCTATAAATTCTGATTTTAAAATGGAAACACAGTAGTGTTTTTTCACACTGGGTAATCTGAGAAAAAGGCTGTTACCCTCTCTTCCATCCTGGCCTTTTCTTTCAATCTCTCACCTGTTCAAGTTTATGGAATGTTTTGAATTTTTTTTATTTCATACACCTGCCACAAGTTCTGTTATTTTCCTTTAATTAACTAAGTCATCCCCACCTGTAGCTTATGCTCTTCAGATCCTCACAAACTTAGTTGAAGGAAGGGGTAATTATGGGGTTCAGGTGTGTGTGAAGGGTACCAAGTAGCAGTGTCTGAGTTGTTAACTGCTACAAATAAAAAAAGTGCTTTGTTGATCATTTTATGGCTTTTTATAAAATGCTTGCTTTGATGGCTTGTTTGGCAGTGCTACTGGAAAGCTGACGTGGATATACTGTGTTGCGTTCTCTGCTGTCCCTTACTCTTGGCTTTTCATTTGCTGAGTCCTTTCAGTGTCTGCTGGCTAAAAATCTTTCACTTCTGTTAAAGGACTTTGCCCTATTTTTGTGCTAGGTTGGTTAAATAACTGGCTTATTAGGCTTAATTCTAGCCTAGTGGAAATGTTGTTCAGAGCTTGCTTTTACAGGAGCCCACACTTCCATCCTGTCCAGTGACACGGTTCTTAAAAGGGTTTGGAGGGCTCCTCACTGCCATGTGGTTATAGAGAGAGCAGGAAGGGGGAGGGGAAATAAAAGTAATGGTTTCACCAGCCTTTTATGCCTGGACACAATGTAGAAGAACTGCATGTGTTGTAAGAGCTGGAGTTGGATGTTCTGACTCCAGGTGTATCATTGAGCTTTTTGGAAAACTGTTTTGTCTCTGTGGCAAGAACATTCCTTAAAATGAAGACATTGCCAAATTCATCTTTCTGCTTGCTTTGTTTGTAGGTCTAATTCATGAATCAAATTGAAATACTTATCTGGAAGATGCTGTAGACCTGTAAAATAATCTGCTGCACTATACCACTAGTTTTCTACGTATCTCCCATGGTTTAAATCTTTTCTTTGATCTTCTTTAGATGCTGACGATTTCTACTGTGGAAGCTTTGAGGAAAATAATCTTTTGGCCTCATACTCATGGCAAGAGGATTCATTTTACAACCCAGTCTGTCACCATGCAGCTTGTATTACTTTTACGCCACCATTTAGAATGATTGAGGATGGCCAGTTTGATGATGCTGATGAATGAGGTTGACCCCAATCAGAACTAAGTTTGGCTTCTGAGTTGTTGAATTGTGTTCCTCACCGGTTGAGTCATGTCAAGTCCTTTGGCTTGCTTGCAGAGTTCTGCATAAGGCTAGACATGCTACACCGTCTCCAAAGTTTTGCTTAGACTGTTTCTGGGCTGTTTATAAATTGTTTGTGCTTGACCTCTGAAAACAAGATGTCAGGTGCTAGCTGTGAGGAGTCCATGCATTTCTGGATTTTCTGTTTTCATTATAGAGATCTATATTGTTACTAACTGCTTGAGAGGAATTATTTAATTTCTAAACTTAAGCTTGTTTGCCAAGCTTTGCCAGTTTTGACATACTGATCCTTGTGTGTCTATGCAACTTGCAGTTTTCTTTCCTTTTCACTTGATGCTGTCAAATTGGTTAGGATAGCTTCCTAACTCTTCCTCCTTCCAACTTCTCTGTTGTATTTCTATGTTGCAGTTTGTTATTCTGGTGTTTAACAAAATTAGCCATGAAAAATACAGAATGAGTTGGTTTGTTTTTATTTTTATGTATTTAAGTATAAAGGAATTACAAATATGTGATACACATTTTTCAAATGCACATGTGGACATGTAGTAGGGCCTGCTGCATCCAGTAGGAATGCTGGGTGCTTAAAGACTGCCTCCCAACGAAGATTTCTTCACATTAGGCCTTGTATATGGGCATATTATCCTTCAGTCTCTCAGTTGTCTATATACATGTGATATCCAATGTGTAATGACAAAGAAAATACCTATGCTTATATAGTGTCTTGTAGTTTATAATCTGTGTCCTTCAAACTGTAGTGGATTAATGTTCCTGATACTGCTGCTATGTTTGTTTCATTGTTGTGTGTGTTGTGGCAAATGAGGAGATGGGAACACAAAATACTTCCATAAAGTCTCTAGGAGAATAGCTGGAACTAGAACCATACCCTTCTTGCCATTGCTTTGGAGTTAAAGGAAATGTTCTCAAAGGAAGTGTGTAAGTGGATTGAATGGGCTGGGCACTTAAGTAACAATAATCTCAACTAATGATCGTGTTTCATTAATCGATTATCTCTCAAGAATTTTTTGATGGCTTTGTGTTTTGACACTGACTGATACTGGAGCACTGTACCCATGTTTGTTTATTCTCTGATGAGGAGTTAACATTTACCACTGGAAGACTTTTAAGTCATCCAATGTATGAGACCAGAATAATTTACGCATTAGTTTGGAAGGAGGAAGTGAATGGCAGTGATATTTGCTTAATCTCTTCCCAGAGAGCAGAGGAGGACAAGAGCTTGGAAGCGTCTTTTCTTCTGGTACAGACTCTTCTTTCCCTGCACGGCGAGAAAGCCCTGGCTGTGCTCTGTAAAGCATTGGGCATGGGTTTTTTTTGTTTTGTGGACTGCTGTTTATCAGAGAGATAGTGCAGCTCTTTGAGTCCCGCATTAGTTAGAACATGCACTTGACTCTGTGGAACACAAGTGAGAATTGACTATGTCCAGCTTATCAGGTTTGGATGTATAGTGGCTTCTTTCTCTAACAGAGGAAACAGGAATGAAATTCTTAGCGTAACTGACTCATCAGCTGGTGTAAAATTGTTGATTTGCATTTTTAAATGCAATATTAATAAATATAAATTGAATACAGATTACTGTTGATATAACAATACACTAGGAAATTGCAAAAGTTCCTCTGAAAAAGATCTGATTATTTTGTGAGCCTGTTTATGACTTCCCAGCCTCAGTGGTAGATGACAGTGCTCCACATTACCCTGCAGAGGGCAGCAACAAATTGTCCACCCGGCTCAGCGTGTTTTTGTCTGGCACTAAGTTTCAGCAGCAAGTGTCAGATGCCCGGGATGGATTTCTAACGGTGATAGCGATTTAGATCCGTGTTCTGCATAGACTGGTTGTTCCCTAAGGAGACTGATTCATGGCACTGATCAGTTTCTCATTTTTTTTAATTTCACTTTGAAGTTATAGTTACTGGACTGAAAAATTTCTCCCAAGGTTGAGAAAAGAATATCACTTGACTTTGGGCTTAATATTTTTTTTTTTACTATGCTTATGGGAGATGTCCCATCATATTTAATAAAGGTGAAACTAATAGAATTCTGTAGAAGCAAACCTGGCTTCTTTTGGTTATACTTTAATTCTAAATTCTTTATAATATTGATAAGGGTGATTTTCTTCCTGTATGGTTCCAAAATTCCATCAGTACTGAAGTCTTCAATCCATTGTCTGTGCACTCCATAAATCTAGTTTGTTTTTTCAGCCTGTACTTTTCATTGCAGTCAGCCTTGTCTGTCTGGGCTCTCTTGTTGTTTGAGGAGAAATTGTCTTAAATGGCAGCCTTGCCAAGCTGCTTGTATTTTAGATGATTGTAAGCTTAAAAGATTTGTTTTCAGTTTCCCTTTTAGGTTAAAACTGACACTATCCCCACCAGCTTTGGAAAAAATGCATGGAGATTTTACAGCAGAGAAGCATTGCAGTGTCTAGGGGTATGTTGGAAAATGTAACTTCATTTGTCTTGGCCCTGCTGGTTGTAGAAGGGGCTTAATGTAAAGCTTGATCTGAATACTCTCAAACTTCAGTGGGATTAGAAAACCAGATGCAGACTTCTCAGACAATGTCTCCCTGGAAGGATTTGAAACCAAGCTGATGATTCCATGTTTCTGCACTAGAGAGTGTTTCAAATTCCATTGTGAATCTTGCACTGAGCCTGTTTTGTGTTCACACAAGCATGTCATTCTAAGCAAGAATACATTGCAATTATGAACAAGGTAATGTATGAGCAAACAGTTCAAACCAAGGGTGTCAGCCTTTCAGCCTGCTTAAATTATCGGAGGGAAGAGTCCCATTGCAGGACTGAGATATTACACATAGAAGAAACACATTGACAGTACATAGATCAGTTTGAAAATCTATCACAAGTGTCAAAGTTTTCTTGATTAGAAGTGCACACGTCTTTAACAAGTTTCCCCCTTCTGTACCTACAGTTTAAGATACCATTCGAAGGACAGCAAGCTGCAGGGTAGTGTCCTTGCTGGGTTTATATTCTGGGGGAGGCTTAACAGTGTGACATAATACGGTGACTCAGAAGGAGACCTGGATACAACTCGGAAGAGAAGCAGCTTTTTTTCTCATTTCCCTTTTTGACAGGTACAGCCAATGATACCAGCCTGTTCAAAAAGTACTCCAGATTCTCTGAGCACAAATAGTGAGATGTGAAAAAAACCCCAGTGTTTTGCATTTTGTTTGAACAGGCCAGCAAAGAAATGAAAACTCATTTTGAGTGCATCTGTTGTTTCCTTTGAGACCTACAGGGAATGATTTGCAAGAGGAAATAATTGAAGGAAATGTGTTCATATTTCCTGTTGATAAGGTACAGCATTAAAGTTGTACATCAGATTGAGATGGTGATTTCTTGCTCTTACATAAACATAAAATCCAGCCCATTTCAGTGTCTTTTGAAGACACTACTGCTTGACTTGTTTTGTCCCATCTTTAAACTGGTGTATTTTGGCTCTTAAGCTGAGAAAACACCTCCACTGTTGAGGGGACTGCTATGTGAATAATTTCACAAACTAGAGGAAAATTGTTGATGGCAGGAGCTCATCCTGGCCATCTGCTGCTTCCAAGGACACCAGTGCAAATCCCATTGTAACAAAGGTCACTTTGTGAAGCTAGTGGATGAGTCTCTGTAGGTATGGGGAAGGAACTTGTGATACTTTGCCTCTGTTGTTCTGTATTGCAAATGTAGACATCAGAGGCTTGAGTATTAGCAGAAAAAATTGTGGTGGAGTTGTTAGTCCTGGGAGTACCAGCTGCTCACAGCCTAGCTTCTGATCTTGGCAGAAGAAACTGTAACCTACTAAAAAAAGCCGTAAAGCACACAACCCTAATCATTGGGTTTAGTGATGGAAACAGCTTCCTCCAAGCATTTGGAATGGATCCTCAGCTGGTATGACTGTAGCAGCTCATTACCCAAGCAGCAGCTCTGTCCCTGTACACCCCCCTGTGCAATGCCTGTGTCATCTCTGAGCTGAAGCTTGTGTTCAGTGTTGCATTATTGCTGTGGATTTTAGTTGTTAGTATAATGGACTTTCTTTACAGTCATTTTAACTATTGACCTTGACAGACCAAAAAAACATGAATGTGGCTCAATGTCTGTATTTGTTTCTTTGTAGGCTCTTATTTTTTTTCTCCCCTAATTTTTAACTAATTTCAGGACATGTGGCTGAAATCAGCCTAGGATAAAGTAGTATCATTTCATCTGTAATCTTTGTCCAGGCACTTTACGGGTCTGTGAGTATATGTGCAACATTATATTACAGTACTGCTGGCTGCATTTGGCTCGGAATTGTGTAACTGTCTCCCACTGTACGCCTTACATGCTCAAATGCTTCTGGGGAAGTAAATAGGTGTGACAGTGATTAAACAGAACCTATATGCCGCAGCAGAGTACAACTTCTTTTTACGTAACTGTGTTCCAGATAGTAAGGAAAAGTATTTCAGCTGAGCAGGTCTTCGCAGTGTGGTGACAGTAGTGTGGTAGAATTTGAACAGCAAGGTCAGAGGAGCAGCTGATACTTCCAACAGAAGCATGGGCAACAAATCAAAATAATATAATAGGGGTTGTCTTAGTAACTTCTAGGGGGAGTGGTGATAGACTGGAACCCTGTTCAGCACTGGATCTGAACTAATTTGTAGCCTGGGTAGGCAGCCACTGAAAGCCAATGCTGTTTGAAGCCAATTTGTTTTGAGGTGTTTTGGCATGAATGAATACAGAGCTGGTGGTGTCTCAGGTGAATTCTCTGCAAGGACTTGGGGACTGAACTGAGTGGCTCCAAAAGCACACATTGTCAGGAGAGAAGCATGTTATGTGGTTGGCCTGGATTTGATACACCCTTAAGTGGATGATATTAGGACACTTAGGAACCACATCTGCTCTAAAATAACATCTTTTGTGAAAATAAAATACCTGTGGAGGAGGAAAACAAGGTGTAGCTAGATTTTATGCCTTGCAGGCCTGTTAGATTTGTCTGCTTGGTTCCAGTCACTGTATTTACTGCATTTTACCAAAATATACTGGGTCTGATGTAAAAAACCATCTGATACTGCATTGCAATTCAGAACCCCTCTTAAAGCTCCCCCAGGGGAGAAGGGGAAGGGTGTAGGGGAAAATTAATATAGCTGCTATTTTAAACTCTTAATGGCTGCATGTCATAGATAGGGATCACTTTGGTCATGTAGCCTAACCCTCTGTCCTACAGCATCCAGCCAAGGAATTCCTGTGGCAGAAGAAATGCTTCTTCTGTATGGCTTTAGCACGTCTTGTCAGCTCTTACTTCACAGACAAATTAAAGCTATAAATACAGGTTTAATAATTAAGTATAAACACATGGGATGATACACAAAATAGCACCCGGAGTGCTCATCTGCTGGAACAAGCCCTCGTCCCTATGTGCAAGCCTGAGAAAGTCCCTGTGGGACAACAGGTCTGGTACAGGCATCTCAGTTGCTGCATTCTCCTTACTACAGGAGAAGAACGTGTAAGGGAAGTTTGCAAATTTTGTTTTAGCTGCATTTAGCTCATTGTATCACAACCTGAAGCGGGACAAGTGGTAGTCTGAAATTAATGCACAAAGGTGGAGCCTGTAAATAGCCCCAGTACTAATTCAGAAGCCATCATTGTTTTCTCACCTACTGTCACTACTGGGTTTGCCCCCTTTGTTCTCAGTGCTGTGTTTATCAGCACCTTCAGTTCTGTATCCTTCAAACGGGCCAGTATTTTCCTGGTCTGAAACACCTTTTACCTCTGTTTTGTTTAGTTCTAGCTTTTCTGCATCATTCATACTTGTTTTTGTTTTTTTTTTGATTTGGCCTCTACCTCTGCAGCTTGTTGTTTGCCAGAAGCCTGATCTTTTCAGTGAGATGGGTCAGACATTTCAGATAAAGCCACTTCAATAAATGTTTCTTAGGCGGAGAATGCCTGTCTACTAGATAAGAACTACATTTAGTTCTATTACCTGCACTTGTGTTGGTAGGTGTATGAGAGTTAATTTGGTCTTTTGGAGACAAGTGAGCAAACTGTTCTTCAGACAGATGTGGGATTTGGTTTAAGGACAGGCTTTCTTATGTGGTTTATAAAGTGTCTATAAAGGTCTATAAAGCCCTACAGGAATACTTTGTGTGTCTGGTTCCTGCCTGTAATTTTGAACACTAACTTTAATGATGGTGCTTCTAATTATGTATGGAGGTAAATTCTCAGACCAAAGAATGAGGAGTTTCATCATCTGTCCCATTAACAGCAGCAGGTTTCTATTGTGTGAAGGAGTGACTGCCTAAAATGGGCACCTACCTCTTACAGCGAGGGGAGTGCCAGCTCAGGCACGCTGGCTGAACAAGGCACCTTCCATCCCTCCAACGTGTAACTGATTAAAGGATGTATTGACTTCTTAAATCAGCCCCATTTTTGTCACTTAAAGGTTATATTAACATTTTAATTAGGTTCTATCTGGAAAGGGGGTATATGTGGGTGTTCTGCTGGCACATAGTGGTGTGGCTGTTCGGTATTACAGGACTGGGGAAATTGGTAACACCCAGCCTTTGTGATCCTGAGTGCCTGTAAACAAAAGGGCTGAGTTCAGTGTCCTGCTAATGGACTTAACTGTTCCATAATTGAGACTGCAGGTACTTGGGGAACAACTTCTTTTGCTACATATCCTTTCAAGTTTGGCTTAGTTATTCCTGTTCAGTTTACCTCGGTATTGGGTATTGCTAAGGCTTTAATGCTAACTTGACCACAATTCAGTCCTCAAGGCCTGGCAATAGGATTTTTACTGGTTTTAGGGTTTATCGCTATGGTTTGTGCTTAACTTTCTGTTTTAATTTTCCATTTTGGAAGAATTCTTTTCCTTTTTTTGTCTTTTTCAATAGCTGGTGGCTGCTTCTACCCGTGTTTTAAATTTACTTTTGGTTTCTACCTGTAGTACTAAGACCCAGCAATGGGTGCTAGCTAAAGAAAAGAAGGAATACATTCTCCGACTATTACTGCAGCTTCCACCTCAGTAAGAACTCGAGGGCTGTATCAGGAGTGAGTGTGGGAGGAGGCTGAAATACGGTAGATATGTGAGAACGCTGAGAGGGAGCGTGCAGTAACTGTGCTCGTTTTTACAACTGGAGCATGCTTCAAGTTTGACTTGATTACTTCCTCTTTGATTAATTGAAGCCTCGCCTAATTGAGCTGAGAGCTTTGTCTTCTCTAGAGTGTGTTGTGTCCTTTTTTGCTGTACTTGCTGTGTTACCATAAACGTGACACTAATGTGAGAGGGATATTTATTTTTAGCACTTCTTCCCATGATTAATCCATGCAGGTTCTGTTTGACCGTTCAATGCTATTTTAATGATGCAGGCAACAGCTGTTTTCTCCATGTCTTATCAGATATCCTCCATGTTCTAATAATAACAAAGAAGTTTGTTTATTCTTGGCTATTCCAAATTTCCCCCCAAGTGATCTCATTGTATCTCTTCATGGGGACTGCAATCTAGGAATAGGTACTTGTGGCTAGGTGGACAGATTCTTTGGTTTAAAAAAATAAGTGTGATTGGGGATTTAGCCTTCATTGTATCTTGATTCTATCACTACATCTAGGATGACATTTGGGACTATTTTTTTTTAACAGCTGAGTAATTTTAACTATCATCTTGTTGCTTTGGTAAATGACAAGTATATCAATGTACTTTACTGTCAGATGCTATAGGGATGATTTACTTAGACTAATTTCTATTTTCATTAACACTTCCATTGATGGTGTTTTAATGCTACTGTTTACTGATCTTATTTTGTGAGGTTTTTTCTACATATTTACTCTCATTCTTTTTGTTGCATGTTTACTATCACAAAACTGAAACTGCAGTGATTGTCTATTTTTGCAGGAAGTCTCTCTGATATTATCTGACAAAATGTGGTATCTGCACTGCTGTTAAAAGGCATCTTTTATTTTTCCTGTTGAACAAGACTGTGTGTGATTTAACTCGTCCTTCAAGCGATCCACAGAGGCCACCCTGAATGAGAGGATGTGACAGATGTGTGTACCAGGCCTCTCATCTCCATAGTCCCACCTATAAGCAGGGTAGCATGAACTACTGCTCAGCTGGAAAACTAGTGCTCTGGGACAGAATCCAATGAATCATGGCAATATTGGAATACCTTGATAGAGCAAAACTGTTTTAATGTGACATATCCCAAATTCCTTCTGACTGCATATTTTCACTGCTGATATTTTTGACTGTGGATTTTTAAATCATTGTGCACTTAAGATCTGACAGAGATGTGTTTTTCAGTGGAGAGTCTGTCATGTTTAAGAGCTGTCATAATTATCTTGAGAAAGTTTTGGATTTATGAAATAGTTGCTTGTTTTCAAGCTTTATTACAGTCTGCAGTATACAACAGAGGAGTGCAGTTTATTCTTTGGTGGTAGAGTAAGCCTCCATGCCTGGGTGCTTCATCAAATTCACTAATAAATAGCATGTTTTTCTTGCTTAGCAGTCTTATCTTCAGCAGTGAGTTTCAGAAAGCCTTTTGCAGGTGGATTTCATTCTGATATAACATTCTACCATACCTCAGGGCTAGCTTTATTCATTAATCTTCTGTCTATTCAGCTATATACTTTTAAAATAACCTGGATATTGAACAGGGTTTGGGAGATAAAGTATTTCAGCTACTCTTAAGTTACGAGTTAGTGACCACATAACATTGCCTGTTCTGTCTTCGAAAACAATGAACATTTGCAAACACTTCATTTGGTTGGTTTATTAAAAAAAAAGAAGTTATCAAGGACAATAACAGCAGAAGTAGAAACCACTTAGCAAATTTTCTTTGTCAAGGCTGATATGAAAATTGTATTTGGAAGGTAGTTATGTTGTAAAGCGCTTCAGAGGCTGCTGCTAGTAAACATGAACAGCTTCATGTATTGAAAAGCCTGGGTCTGCTGGAAAAAAATGACTTGAATGCCAGTCTGTGATTTGCCAAATTAAATATCTATTAAAATTTATAATGAAAATTACAATGTTGCTATAGTTACCAAGGCTTCCCTGGTTCAAGGACTGCAGTGCATTTCACTTCAAAGAAGAATCCCTTTCCCCCCATTCTTTCAGTATAATCAAATAGAACTTTTAAAAGTGCTTTTAATTTGCATGAATTAGTTGGCAGAACTTGTTGCCATGAGGAATTGGAAAAGATGGAAATATAGCTGTTCCCAAAACATATGCTTTTATTCCACAACATCTTTGAATTCAATCTCATTAAATCGCGTTCTTCCATTCTGTACTGCAGGGCAGAGGTGACCATCCCTTGGCTGGGAGGACAAGCACGACTCACAGTGACCCACTGAATGTGGGTAAAGCTCTAACAGAAACCACTGTGAGGCTCTTGTCTGTGTTACAGAGAGAACACAAGGTCACATGTTTCACTGTGCTTGTATGGGTGGCTTCTGCCCACCTGTTCTTAAAACTGGTCTTGCACTTCTGAAGGTTTCTGCTGTAAAGTACATCTTGACTGGTGAATGAAAAGGCTAAGGAGGAATTACTTTTATGGTCAAGACATGCCATTATTGTTCCATTAGTGCTCATTTCCTCTGAAGCTGCAGGTGCTGCCACAATTGTCATCGTGGGCAGAACGTTTGTGAGCCCGTTGGAAACTGTAGCCTGTTATTTGTAATGTGAAGGGGCAGACATAAGTCCTGTGGTGAGATCCTGTTAGGTAATTCCTACGCAGTTTCCTCACCGAGTTCAATAAACTGTAATATTAGCAAGGTTAAAAAAACAACACAGGGTGAAGCAGAGGAAATAAAACCGAAGGGTTTGCTTTGTCATCCTGGCATCTGGCCTGCACTGACAGCACATCTGCCCAGCAAAGGCCAGAGATCAAGTGCTTCTGACACTGCTTACTTTTGTCAGGGATCGCTCCCTTTATATTGAGCACAAAAGTGTGTTTCTTTAGGTGTTTCCCATAATGTCCTCTAGGGTTATTATGCAAAGAATGACTCTCTTGTTGTGGCCATACGTTTTCTGCATGCTATCAAACCTTTTTTAGCCAATGTGGAGCTTCTGCTTATGGTTTTTAACATGTACATTTGTATCTGTGTAAATAACTAATGAAGGGAAAGTATTTGCTGAATTAAGCCTGTTTGCTTTAGAGCTGCAAAGCTTTGTCCTTCAGGAAAACAATCTGACAGGATACGTGAAAGCATTCAGGTAGTTGTGTGTGTGCACATCTGGCCAAGCCGTGGTGTTCCTGGTGGGACTATTCCCTAGTCCCTTCCTCGCCATCCTGCCTGATGTGGGCTGGGTTTGGTCCAGCTGGAGGGTGTGCAGTGATGCCTCAGCCTGCTGCATCCACACAGGAGGAGGCTGTGGGTCTCTCATCTAACTGCCCATGGCCAGATTCATCACTGATTTGTGCGGGCTGCAGGAATGCCTGAAGGCTTCCTTAAGTGAAGATGAAAAACAAATGGTGATGTAATGTTGGCTGTGACTTTTGTTGCAGATTGGATATGTACATAAAATCTTCTACCCCTTGTATGAAACTATTTGTTTATTTCAGATGAAATACATAGGTGGTTCCTATACCAACCTTCCCGAGGTTTATGAGGAGTTCAACAGAAGATGTTTCTTTTAAGCCTTTGATATCCTTAGGTCCACCTGCTATCTAAGAGCCTTTATCCACTCTGCCTGGTCTTGAATTGGAATAAGAACAATCAATATAACTTTGTACACAGAGAAGAAAGAAATTAAAATTTGAAATTGCCACAGTATCTATATACTGTGGCAATTTCAAATTTTAATAAACATGGAACTGCATATTTAAATCCTACAAACAGTTGAAAATAGCTGAAAGCCCTTACAGATCCATAACTTGCAGTCAAGGTAATTCTTTGTGAAACAAAATGGTTTTGGTGTGCACCTTCACAGGTATATTTCTGCGTATTTCTGATAGAGCTTGTTCCCCAGTATCAGTGTGTTTCAAAGTTCAATTTTCTAGCACTTTTGAATCTGCTGCCCAAACGTTCTGAGGATTGGAAGCATTGTGTGGTTTGAATAAATAAAACCACCAAATTGCCCAGGGTGCATCTGTGTCCCCTTGCTGGGCAGGTTGGCTGTTTCTCTGCCATCAGCTTGACGATTTCAATCAAGTTTTCAATGGACTCCTGGGGTTTCCCCAGTTTCTGTTCAAGCAGTCTGGCACCAGTCTTCCTAATCCATAGCAATGAAAAGTTTTATTTTAGCTTCAGATTGTACAGAAATTCAGTGACAGGTAGGGAAGAAATAAACTGGTCGGATGAGTGCCAAAATAACAGGAATGGGCTATCTTTAGAAAAACCTCATAACTTGCATTTTGCTTTGTCAAATTAGAAAGCACAAAGTATAGAGCAACCATAGATCAGATTTCTCTGTAATATCTCCCAGATTTTGACAGATTGACAGTTTTAATTAAGAGTGGTGTTTTTTTAATTCCTTTTACCTTTACACCTTAGAGTGTTCACAGGCCTATGCAGGTTTAGGCTGCAATCCTGCAGGGTTTTTTTGAAATGTAATTGTTGGTCATTAAAAAAAAATGAAGTAAATATTAAGAAAGCTTTTAATTTTCATTCCTGTTCAGGAAGTTTCAAAATCACCTCTTATGCTTACGTAAGTTATTTTCAACAGTTTCTTGTATTTCAAAACCTCCTTATTATAAAGGAAGATTTACCATAAAACTGTAACAGTTGACACTTTGCAATAATTATGGGCTAATGCTCTCTTTTAAGTGAAAGAAGCCATTGTGATTGTCTCTCAGTGTTAGGTTTTTAACAGCAGCTTTTTAAACAACTGGTAAAGGTTGAAGAATTGTGATCTGTGTGGAATAATGTTGGGATCTGGTAAAGAGAAAGTTATTCAGCATCTTTCATTGTATCCTTCAAGGAGTTGTGAGTATCATTCCTGCATACAGTAGGTGGAGACAAAGACCTAATGAATTTTATAATGTCTACTCAGACTGATTTTATTAGCTATGCTTAGGTCTCTCCTGGCTTTTGTTATTATTAAATTCCTTTATAAAAAAACAAATCACAAACAGTTTTATTTAAAAGGCTGTTAACTTATGTTTACACTAAGTGCCATAATTCTTTTGCTGGCTCCTATCAATAAATCGGTTCTTTCAAATATAAGGTCTGATTTGGAGATTGAGGAGATATCTGTGAAACCTTTCTGTGCAAGTTCAGATCTGTCTTAGGCCCAAAAATTCAGGGGTCAAAGCACACCCAGGATTGACTTCAAGTTTGAACATATCTAGAAATTCCCAGTGGTGTAGGAGTTGGATCTCTGTGCAGGCTGGAAGATTGAGGTGTGGTCTGCCTCTGTTTATAAAGTGAGGTTGTATGTGTACATATGTTTATATAAATCCTGTGCCTGTTTACAGGTAGGTGTTTGTGTGCTTACAGCATGTTTGGCGGCACACAGAATATGTCATTGGCATCAAGCCTCTGCCTAAATTTAACTGAAATCTTACCATGTAATTTGGAGTAGTGAGAACAAATGTGGTGTAATGCCTGAAGTGGGAGAGATGGTTTTCTTAGTTTCTCAGAAGGAAAATGGAGCTTGTAATTTTCTCAGTTACATTAGTTGACTGTTTCCAGTAAGAAATAATCTGTAGATATATTTTTGTTTTAATCATCTCCTTAATATCACTTACACTGGGCTGCTAGATGCTTTTTTGATAGAGGAAGTCTTTCTGCCATATGCATTAAAGCACATGTACTGAAGTTGACTGAAATAGTCATGCCAGAGATGGATTTCCAGGTGTATAGCAGTGAAGGATATGTTTCTTCTGTTCTGATGGATGCAAAGCACGTTTCCTTAGGAGAGAAGGCTTTGTCGCAACTGTCCCTCAAGATAACCCCTGTGACTTCAGCAGATCCTGGAAGGATTCTCTTGTTCACTGATCTCAGACTGGTCTGTTGAAAGTTTCTGTGCTTCTTAAGAAATGCAGAGTTTAGCTAGTGAGGTTTGTCTGTGACAGCGTGAATACAAAATGCAAAGTGGGAGTTTAACCCAGCAAGGAGGAAGTGGAGAGGAGCCCACATGTTGGGATAAATCAGATAACCTGAACTCAGAAGACATTTAAGCGAAGCCTTTAAGAAGGGATTTCTTGCTTTGTTTGCAGTTCCATGGGCTGCTTCATAGCTAGAGAAGGATTGCTATCAAGCACCCTCTGTTTCTCATCTGCCTGTGAGGGGAGAATGTTTGTTTGCCTTCTTAAAAGGGATACTTGGGATTAAGTTTAAAGCAGGAGAACGAGTTATTCTCTGTTCAGTTCCTCATTATGCCATGTAGCTTTGTGCCTATGGGACATACCTTTTAATTTCTTCACTAGAATCATGACAAAATCTCCATCTCATGCAGAAGAGTTATGCATGACCTGATTTTTTTATTGTGGGCAGTATATGCTATAGAAGGTAACAATGTATGTTATTATTAAATACAGTTCAGATGAAAAGGCAACAAACAGAGTAGTTTTCCAAAATTAAGACTACACAGGCTTTGGGGGCAACTGATAAAGATGTGAAAGGTCAAAGCCTGCCGCAGTATCATGTTTGTTCTTGTGAGGTGGGTGTTTTGCAGGGCATCTATTTGAATAAATCAAAATATCCTCCAGTAAACATTAGTGGGAAGCTGAGAATGACACACAAGTGGGCGTATGGATCTTGCCACTAGTGATGCACAGAGCCTGTCTTTCCAGTGTTGTTCAAGTAGAGGCAAAGGGGAATATTGGATTAGAAAGTCTGAACATCTCAACATTGCTTTAACACTCAAGAACAGAAGGAGCATTCAGGTCTTCAAATCCAATGTGGTATTTTCCAGCTTTGACCTACTGAGGTAATTGCAAGATTGGACACAAATCCTGACTTGGAGAATAAATGATGATAGTGAGTGAACACGCAGCCAAATGACAGTGTTACTGCTTGGTACAAGGATTACTTTTATTGGTCTCAGTTAACGTTATGGTTCATCAGGGTTTCTTGTATGCTTCTTTACTTTAAGAGCGTAATTTAATTTAAAATGTCAAGGTTTGTGTAATAAACTGAGTTAGATTGGTAACAGACATAAACTATTATATTCCTAAGGCTTGTGGCACTACTCGCTGTAAATCTAGCACAATGCATCTACAACTAGGAATGCTGCCAGGGCTGAGAGCTCTGAAGGAACTGTGCTTTTGATGTATCCATCTGAACTTTGCTAGATTGAGGAAACAGGATTTTGAAGAGCCCAGAGCCAAATGGGGGGTGGTCAAACTGATGGCCCATTCTCTGGCTCTATCTGCCCGCATCTACTCTTTCACCACCAGATGCTAATTGAAAGATCTGCTCTCTAAATGAGCTTGTGTAAAAGCATCCTGATTCTGTGCTCTTCTGGGCTGTGACAGTACAGAGGATGTTATATGAAGCAGAGATGTTTGTAGCTTTCAGATTGAACACGTAAGACCACAGCTTCCTCCCCTTCTCTGTGTACTCCATCTGTCTGCTGAGGCTTCCCTTCTGTTTTTCCTTGGCTCTCAAGGAGAATATATGGGGTCTATATCATATCTTTGGCTGGAACTGTGATCTGATACTCCAGAGAGAACTTGTGAATGCTTTCACTGGGTTATACACCAGGGAAGCTGGAGGAGAGGTGGGTTTAGTAAGATGTGGATCTGGTCATAGGCTAAGTGGAGTTGGCAGGATCCCTGTGGGCTCAGGTCTCGCAGTTCCTCCGAGCGACTGCCCAGGTAGCTGGAGTGTTGCCTGGAGAGCAAAATCTCTTGAACAGGTGAATTTTTAAAGGGGTGCCCAACAGTATTTTGGACAAATCAGGGCTCTAATCCATTGGTTTGTTTAATTTGTGAGAGATGAACCTGCTTTTTCCATGTTTCTTCATTCTGCCTGTTGTCTATGTGCAAATGCAGTGCTTGGCCAGTTTGCTGAGACCCCATGCAGAGGTGTGTATCCTGGGGTTTTGAATGCCTGTGTGCTGGAAAACAGACATTCACAAGTTATTTAGCTGAATGTACAGCTCTCGGTATGTATGGCTTTCCAATGCAAGGTGATGACCTGAAAAGAGACAGTCTCACAAATTATTGATGGCTGGAGCTGGAGCCATTCACTTTCTTCTGTCTTGTGTGCTGGTTATTGCAGATGGAGGGATGCTGGCACATCAGTACTCCTAAGGGTCTCAACTAAACCCAGTGAAGAAATATTTAGCAATGACCTCTTTGAAATATACAAAGTAGAACCAATTAATTTCTCCCTCCACTTCCAAACATCATAATACAAGATAAGAACTTCTTGAGTTCTGTGATGTGTTGGGATTTTTTTTGTTTGTTCCCTACAGATGAAGGTAGCTTTTATAATAAGTTTTCTGGAATTAAAAAAGTAGTGGAAACTATGCTCTCTGCATGTACTTACTCATGCTTCTAAAATTAATTGCTTCAGTCCTAGTGGAAATTGCAACCAAAAAGTCAAAGAACAATAGATGTAATGAAATAACATTTGTAGAATTTAAATGGCAGCCTTTCCTATGGGTTGTTAAATATTTCATACAAAAATGTAGAAATAGATCGATATAAATGCCACCCAATTGATTGGTTTCTGTATATGAATTTCCCTATAAATGAATGTACATAATTTATACATTGTATTATTCATATTCTATGTCCATAACAAGTATAATTGATCAGGAATTAAAAACCCAGCAAGTTGGTATATTTGGTTATCTTCTCACTGTTTGAAAATGCCCTTGGAAGTGGAAGGATAATTAATGGTGTGCTGTCATTTAGTTTCATTTTTAAGGATGGCATGTGGATAATATCTGGTGGGCTTGAAAAATGAAGCTGCCATAGCTGTGAACTTCAGGGGCTGATGGTTAGGGCAGAGAGATACAAACAGTTGCTCAACACAGACACTGGGATGGATGGAGCTTTTCATTCCAGGGTATAGTTAAACGTTTTTGTTGGCCTTGCTGTTTCTGTTGGCTTACATTTAAAGGATGCAGAGTGCTCTGTGAAAGGAAGAATGAAGTGTCAAAAGTGGCTGGAGGGAGGTTTCTTTGAAAGTTACTGAATTTGTGAGCCAGCAAGTAAGTGTGCAAATGTAGTGTTAACTTAGAAGGAAGTAAATTTCATTTGTGCGTGTTATTTTGTTCACAAAGGGCCAAATGCTGAGAGATAGTAAGGATTAAGTGTTTTCTGATAAAATGTTCTTTTGTAGATTCAGCTTCAAGTTGCCTTGGGTTTTCTTCTCCAGATATGCAGAAGAATCCGCTCTTTCTTTGACAACTCCAGTTTTGCTCAAATTACTTATCAAAGTGCTTTGTAATGTCTGACTCAAATGCATGTAACATTTGCCTAAAAAATGTGTTTTTCTAATGAAAGACCTTGCTTGAGGTCTCTGCTATTAAATCTTTGCTGTGGGGCAGGGAGAGGCTGTGAGTTTTTTTGGCGAAGTTAATAAAATGTGTGGATTAGTGAAGTGCTGATTAGTGAAGTTCTATTGTAGACAGAAACATTCCTGCCTTAGCTGAAACCCAGATGGAAAGCTGCCCGCCTCAGATTGCGGAAAATGGTTTATGTTGCTGGTTTGCTGTAGTATGTTGCTGAGGTTGCAGCAAAGTGAATCTTACTAATGTCTTGAAGTGTAATTAACTCTGTTGTTCGATGTAAATATTTGAATACTGCTCATTCAGTCTCTACAGGGGCCTGTTTAAAACAATTTTTGCCGAAGAGCTCAAAGACCAGTAGGAATGTGTGTGCATTAATAAACTTCTCTTTGTCCTGGACTTGATCCAGAGCTTATAGAGGGCAAATGGGAATATCTCATCCTATCTGATGTATTTACAGTAGAGCTCAGAGTGCTTGATCAAGGCTTCATTGTGAAGTCATTGTGCCTAGGGTTTAGTTTAGATATGAAACAGAGTGCAGGACGTGGACAAAACAGGCAACAGGATCCAGGGTAGGAAGGGCTAAGGGAGAAAAAACAGATAGTTGATCAGAAAAGTAGTGAACTGTTATCGTCTATGTTACATAAAAATGATGGCTTTTTTTAAGATGTAGAGCTTCCATTTTTGTTCTCAAGCATCAGCATCACTGCTCAGAAGTGATGTTGGTCAAAACAAAACTCTCAGGGAAATAGTTATATTTTGTTGCAATTATCATCTTTTTGGCAGTGGAAAAATGTGCTTTCTGCCATAAGTTTTGTCTGTTTTTTAAAAAGAAAATCCTCATTTCTGAGATCTGAAACAGGCATGCTTCCTTTAGGAAATGGCAAATTGCTTCAAGGCATTTCATTTTATATTCTCTGGGCTCCCTACTATGGCTCCCTACTATGCCTATTTTCATCCCATCTCCCAT
The DNA here is from genome assembly GCA_013398125.1 of Aegotheles bennettii. NCBI lineage: Eukaryota > Metazoa > Chordata > Aves > Caprimulgiformes > Aegothelidae > Aegotheles > Aegotheles bennettii. The sequence goes on along the minus strand of VZRW01001923.1, from coordinate 1,745,127 downwards.
TTCCAAAGGCTTTGGTCCTGCCTGCTTAAGAAAGTAAAACTGTGGCAGGGTAAGAGTGCAGCTATGCTGTAGCTGATTGTCAGCTTGCGTGGCTCCAACCTACAACTCCCACAAGATGCACTGGCAGCGTTTCCAAACGAAGCTTACTCTGTTTTACAGATTGGCAGCTAAGGCACAGGGGCTGGAATAACTTTCTCAGTGATACACAGACTGTGGATAACAGAGTTCAATTCCAAGTCATTCATCCCAGCACAGTTGTGTCTTTTTTCTTTAAACTCTACTAAAACAAACCTTACCTTTAAAACCTTTTTTATTCCCTAATAGAGGGTTAAGTGAGGAGAGAGAAGGAAAAGTGTGTTAGAGAGAATTTGTATTAGCTGTAGTTTACTCTGTAGGGACTGATTCCCGAGCTGTGCTATTCTGCATCAGATCATTACAGAGAAATAGCTAACTTGGCTGGAGGAAATAAAGAGTTATATGTGTTTGAGTAGTTACTGTATCATGCCCGTGAAAGCAGAATCTGAGTGAGTACACCTATCCTTGTGGAAAATCCCAGGATTAGACTGATTTCCTTAACAATGTGCCACTGCCCCTTCTGATGTGTGCATGACTGAAGATGCAAAGACACATCTCTTTGGTTTGCATATACAGTATCTGTGGGTTTAAACCTTTGGGCAACTTGTCAAATAACTGCTGTTGGATAAACCATTGCTGTGCATCAGCAGCAAAGATGATGGGAGAGATCATTTAACTTTCAGTACTTCATGTCACGTCAATAAAAGTAGAAATTGCTCATCCTGGGAGGGAAGGAGATGGCAGAAAGAAGCTCACTTCAATGAGTGGTGGTTGTTTGGAATTGTGCACTAGCAAACATGTCTTTCATCTTGTTCCAAGATGTCACTGGCTGCCAGGTACACAATGTGCCTTTGAGTTGCATAATGGCACACCCTAACTCATTAATGATTGATTTTTTGAAGCTATGCTCCTTTGCTCATAACACCTCTGGTGTGAGATAACTTGCTGCCAGAATTTTGAGGACAGATTTATTGAAGACTGACAAACTGAGGCCTTAAACACACAGCTGGGGTGGTGCACGTGAGTCTTGGATTGTCTGGTCAGCCTTGCAGTGTCTCTAGGAGACTTACAAGTCAGAGTACTCAGTCTTGGTTGCTCCCTACTACTACTTTGGTGACAGTGAGTTGCCTTTGTTTGCAGTTGAACGAAAAGGGTTTTGCTAAGGTGACTTGGTTTAGGTCTGATCTAGAAAGGTGATAAGTACACCTCCTCATGAGTATTGCCAGGTGGTGGCCTTAAAAGCCCTTTGGGTCATAATCTGGTGCAAAGGAAGGCAGCTTCTGGCAAAGCCGAGGCCAAAGTCACTTCTTAAAGGCATATCTAAAAGTAAATTCCTCTATGCTAGGTAGCTGCATGACCATCAAGTGGACACTAAAGTAATTAGCCAGAACTCAGCGGTGCCGGGGAAGGCCTCGAGCACCAGAGTGTGCCTGTCACACAGTCATCAATTGTCTGTGCTTTCTTCTTGACTCTTACTCAAGTCTGTCTTTCTTTTCTATTTTTATCTGTGTTATGTGTCTGGCAAAACACACACAAGCCTTTTGGGAGAACCTTTCTGTGACTGAAACTTGAGGATTTATTCATTGCCATGGAAGGAGAAATAACAACAGAGTTGTGCAAGGAGTGGTGCAGTGGGAGGGGGTGGCAGTGCTGCTCAAACATCGCCACTCTCCTCCCTGTGCTGCCTGGATGGGGCAACACGGAGCCCAGCGTTACCTTAATCCATCAACAGCTCTAGTCTTGGGCTCACTTTCTGACTGTGGAAATCTGTCCATTTTTTCCTCTCTTCTTGAAACAGCACATTGGTGCATATGTGCAGCTGTGTAGGTGGGGTCTGCACTACCACACCACTCTGGGAAGAACTCGCTGGAAAGCTGTTTGGTACAGAGTCGCTTTTCTGTGTGCTAATAAAATAGGGTACTCAGGACTCTGTAACTTGCAGTGTGATGTGCTTCTGAGTTACGTGGAGGACTGTCTGTACCACCCCAGCAGTCTAACAGGATATTAAAGTAAATTTTAATTTCATGTATTTTTAAGCTCCTTTGCTCAGCTAAATGATGAAAAGAGGCTGTTTTATATAAAAAAGGATCTGGCCTTTTGAATCTTCAGCTCTTACAAAGCTGCAATTTTTTCTTTTCTCATGAAATTGCATTTTTTGAATCTGCATGAAAAATGGCAGAGGAGCTGCACGCAGATCAGCTTGTACTGGCAAACTCTTTTTTCTTCTAAATTACATTCTCCAGCCTACTTCTGCAAGGGTGTGAATCTTTTTTCAATCATATTAGTCTGACAGCAGCTTCATCAGAGTTAAGTCTTAATCTATGTTTTTGGCTAGTGAAAACCAGCTCCTTGCTTTGATTAAGGAAGTGTTGCCATTTTCTCTTTGATGCGCACTTACTGTCATGTCAAGAAGAATGGAAAAACACCGATACGTCTGCCTTGCAGTTGAGGCTCATCGTCATGCTCCGGAGTTCAGGTTCAGCCATTCAGAAGCAAGAAACTCGGGGAGGCTGCAGAGCCTCACGTGCTTCTTTCTGAAGTTTTGCTTCTGCTTGAGCATGCTCTGGAATTGACTGTTGGTGCATGTTTGTTGTAGAGCTGCTGCCCTCTAAGTAAAGGGTAAATCCATTGAAATTATTCCTGAGACAGCCTTAACTTGTCCATGTTTACACTGAGGCCTGTATGACCATACATCTTGGTCATGGCTGGCTGAGATGATGCTGTTCTCAAATGCAAGTATGGCCACAGATGGATCTTAACCTAACCTCTGAGATGAGAATTTTCATTCTGTATTTCCTACCCATAGCTTCAGTACCTCAGGGGATGCTCTGGAGAGAGAGTTCTGAGGAATACTTAGGATGACCAGGTAGCTGACATTCCTGGTTTTGGTCTGAGCCCTTCTCCACACCATGCAAATTGGGTACTCTCCATCTTCTCTGTGAGATGAAACATTAATTTCAAATGACTTGTCAGCTTTAAAGAACTTGTGTTGCAAGTTATCCCTCTATTTGGGCTAAACTCCAGCTTCTTACTTCTACCTATTTATAATTTATTTTGCAGCTATAACTGTGTATTGATGGCCCTCACATCCTGTTGTAAACTGCTGTGAAACTCCCTTTCACAGGAGGCTGCAATTCAACCTTTTTCAGGTCCTGCATAGCTTTATAAAATGCTTTGGGTTGGTGCAGCTGTGTAAACTAGGATTTTTGCCTCTGCATCTTAACAGAGTTTCTTTATTTATTGCGAATTCTGGACACATAACATAAATATACTGTTGCTTTTAGTGAGATGTGGACTGTGGATTTCAGATTGACATAGGTTTCTCTCCTGGCCCCTCAAGGTCCTGTAGTTTTGTAAACAACTCAATTTCAGTCTGAACTTCTCTGTAAAATGAAAATAAATGAAACCAGTTTCCCACCTGGTTTTGTTTATGATGTTTATTGAAATTCCCAGGGGGTTGTACATAGCTGATCAGAAATACACTATCAGGTGGTCCAGTCTTGTCCATTAAGATCAATTTTTTCTTTCCTTTGGGGTCATGGGGGGAAGGGGAAGCTGATGAGAGAGAGATATTTACTGTAGCTGACAGGGAGGAGATTTACTTCTCTTCCATGACAGCTCACATTTTCCTCTATGTTCTTCCAAGTCTGTGTTCGAAGTTTCTCTATTTTGGACTAATCAAGATTTGGTAGCTAGAGCAAAGCTCACCCATCATATAAGATGCCAAATGCTTTCAAATTCATTGATCTCGGTGGAATATGAGGGAGCTCAGCCATCAGCACTAGCATCTCAGTTCTTAAACATTTTCAAGCTTTTAAATGGGCTATTAATCTTGGCTCTGGCAAAGCATCCAAGGATGTCAGTAGTGTGTGATATGTCCCATAAAGTGCAACTTCTAGGAATCCTTTTTTTTATGTGCAGAGCGCGTCAAGGCTCATGTTCTGTTTGCATTTAGTCTGACGACGTCTCAGAGTGTGTCATTTAAAGCACACTTCAAAAAAAGATTTTGTTAACATACAGCCAGTGTCTGGGCTAATGTGATTACCTTGAAGCAAAATGCAGCTGGACTTGCGGATGTATAGGAGGAGGTCAATGGTTTTTATAGGGAATATTTGCTTTGAAATAAACAAAATTAAAGTTTAGAGCAAAATTTTCCTCTTTATATTTTTTGCCATAATTTCAGATGTTTTCATGTAAAAACTTGCAATCCCTGTCAGTCTACCTGAATTTTAAAAAGTGTCAGTACTTTTAGATCAGAAGATGGCAGGGACCCAGTGTCCCTCGTTTGGTCTTGTCTAGTGAACCTACACAACAGAGCTTATGGATCCTGGGCAATACATGTCCCTGTAATAGCAAAGGGGTGTGACATGAAATGTGCATGGGGAGGTGGTTTGTCAAAACAGCAGACTGCACTTTCAAATTGATAACGATGAGAATGGTGCTTTTTGGTGTGCTGCACATTCCCAGTCCAGGTGAAGCAAATCTGGCTGCTGTCATGATGTGCTGCTTCTTAAGAAGCATAGTTGCTCTGCAATTACTTATCTTCAGGCTTGTGCCAAGAATTAACCCATGGGTTAAGGCCAAAGGGTCCTGGTCAGCAGAGAGGCTTGTATCAACTTCAGCAGCTCCTGGATCAGAGCTGGGAATTGTGATCTGAATGCAGCTCTTAGTCTGTCTTGGGCATTCAGCGTGACCTGGAGAAGTATCACTTTCCTCTCACTTCACTTGACTGTTACTCTCTCTGTGCCTCACCAAGAAAAGGATGCCTAAAAAATCATTAGTATTTGGAAAGCACTCATTCCAGAGAGGGGCTGGAGCAGCAGGGCGGTAAATCCTGCTCTATTGGAGCTGTCCAAATATTATTGCTGGTATTGAAAGGAAGCTCTTAAATGAAGGCTGGTGGTCAGGAGCCAGCGCAGCCCAGGAGTCCTCACATTGCTGATCTTTTGCTAGAAATGTGGAGCTTGTCAGTTGACTTCGTGTGCTTTCACACAAATACAAGTGATGGACTTCAAGCTTCCAATTTAACTATTTGTGTCTCCGGAGGAACAGTTTTGTCTCTATTTTATGCATATTTTTATTTCTCTTTTTAAATGGTGCTGCACTTTGTTCAAGGTAGGTCTAGTGTACATAACTCTGGAAAGCATTTGTTGGGTTTAAAAATAGACGTCACAGCCTAGTCCCTGTGAGTCATTCTGTCACAGTGAAAACACAGTTTATCTTTCCTGCAGATATTTAATGATATATACATATATATATATATAAAATTGGGAGCAATTAAGGCTTTCATTCACTTGATTCAGAAACTATTAAAGATGTGCAGATTTATTTTTTTTTCATCAACTTTTGTTGGTCTTTGGTTCAAGCTTTTTTCCCAAACTTTGGAATAATTTACTTCTAGTCACTGTCAGGCTTGGTGCAGCTGCATTTCTAGCAGCTCCCACTGGTTAAGCCTCTTAATTTATTCTTTTTTCAACCTTGTTCTGCTCTTAATGAATTGAACCTACCTGTAAGACAACATTCTGGAAAAAGAGTTGTCTGTTTAGAGCAGCTTGGTGTGTACGGGAAGGGGAAAAGAACTTCCTTCCCTTTGAAATCCTCCAGACTTAGTTCTACAATCCTGCCTTGTGGCCAAATGCATTTTATGTCACATCTGTTCCCTGCAAATCAGGACTCTAAAGATTTCATCCTCTTTGGAGGGGGACAATGGTCTTGCAAGCCCAGGTTAGTTACTGGGGAGCATTACTTCTCCAAAGGAGATCATCACATGCCAGAAGCAGTCTGTAGGCAAGCCCTTCAGTTCCTGCAATGGACTCAAAGGTTCCCAGAACTCTCTTCCATTACTTGACTGCCATTAAACCAGCTGGGTGTGCTCATGGGCATCCGAACTGAAATGCTCTAGCATTTTGAGCTTTTTCAACACCAGATCATCCTAGAAAGCTTTGCAAGAGGGTCTGAATTCTTGAAACCCCCACAAACTCTGAGCAAAACAGCACTGCCAATGAGATCTCAAATGAGATCAGTATTTGGTCAGCTGGATGTGTGAAGACGCACGTCTCACACGTGCTTGCATACACAAGAGGGGCTGCAGTGCTGAGTGCTGCATTTAGCCAGATGTCTGACCTGTGGTGCATGCATGGAAACACTTGAGCATGTGTGTAAGTTATCATTTTGCAGTGGGACCACTTAAACTTGAAATTTCCAATGACAAATTGAAGACTACTTCTTTTCAAGTTGCAGCACAGTAATGGGAGCTGGGATTTATAAGCCCTGCCAAATTCAATAAACTTGTGTTATAGCCTTTTAAAATTGTTATATCGAACGCTGCTTATAAAGAGCCATCTTCCTTCTATTGTTTCATAATTTATTCAGTGTTTTCTTAACTGGCCCATCAGCAGAACAGTAAAAATGCCACTGAGTAAACTTTGTTTAATGATGACCAATTTTTGTCTATGCTACAAGAATGTCTATGGGAAGAAACAATTACCTTGTGATTTGCTGTCACGGCGGTAAGTGCATTTTCTTTCCAGTTCATTTAGAAGGGTCATCACTTTCAAGGTTTTCCTCGTTCTCTTTGTGGGGTTGTTTCCTCTTCTGCACATTTGGATTTTTTGCTATGCACACTAGAAAGTACAGGTTCAGTCCTGAATCTAAGATTCATAAGCAGAGCCTCTGCTGTCCTGCAGTGTTGGTCTTCAGTGATGCATTATCAGCACAGCTCAGACTCATTGCTTGGATGTTTACTGAACCCCCCTGAAACAGAACAAGCCTTCCAGTGTCAGCTGTTAATGCTATTTATTTTGCTAGGTTTGCTGTATGAACCAGCACTGACTGTGGTTTGTTTTGTTATATTTCCATTTTCAATTGCAGCACAGAGGCTCTCAAAGGGATGAACTCTTTTCTTTTTGTACCTGCCCAAAGTGTTAGGGATGGAAGCGTTTGAGTTTTTGGCATGTTGCAAGAATTTATTATCATTATTATAATAATGTAAGAAGGCAGTTAGAATGTTCTTTGCAGCCTGAAACTTCTCAAGTGCCTCTCAATTCTTCCTTTTAGCGAGTGATAGCCAGTCCCCAGTATGATTGCTGGGATGAGAGCATGCAGAGGGACTCTGAGAAGCACTATTGAAGTCTGAAGAATCTTTCCTCAAAGAGGAGAGGAGCACATTTCACTGCCTAGCAGCAGATACAGAGACTATTTGTAGGAAAGATGCTGAAGATTCAAATACATTAACAGAAGATAGTCCTCAGAGTTGTTTGGGAGGGTCAGGGTTTTGGGCAGCACCCATATATGCCACCAAGCTGTGGGTATCTCTAAGCAACATAGAACCTCTTGATTTGTATGGTCTAATCCAAGATGTGCTTCCTGTGCTGTTTGCAGGGCTTTCATCCTCAGAAATGCCTCCCAATCTCAATGCCCCTTTTGTACACTGGAAGGACAAAACGCTAAGTTGACCCCAGGGATTCAAGGTGTTTCCAATCTGAAGATTAGGCTGCTAAACAACCCTAGGTTATGAATAGCCTAAAATCTTCCTTTCAGGCTCTACAAGAAGTGTAGAGGCATAATCAGAGTAGTCAGCTCCATATATTACATTACTCCTGGATGCCAGAATTCTGTTGCAAAAAACATATTTGGAATTCATAAATTGTTCTGCACTTCTCTCCAGCATGCTGGCCATTAACCACTGCAGGGATTAAACAGCTACCATTATGTAGGCAGCATCATGTTTATAACAAATTGCTTCCTTATAGCCCACCTGCTGCTTTCAGTAATTTGAAAGCACAGTAAGTTAGGTCTCTAAAGTTGTATTTTGGAAGATGACGGGGGTTTAAATAAAAGGTTTCAGATTACCAGACCTCAAATAGATACCTAGAGAGGCAGTGTCTAGCATCTGGACTGTTACTGAATTACTGTAAGTCTCTAAATCACCAAGGGAGCCCCAAAACTAAATGGCTGGTGGGAGTGAAACCTGACACTAACTGGTCAGCAATGTAAGAAAGCTTTGTAAGCAACTCCCGGAGGAGTAGGATGAATAAGTACATCTTTAGGGAAAGAAACCCAAGTTGCCTTTTAGGATAGAAAAGCACATCCCTGCAATGTGTTTCCTCTTGTTTTTGTTTTTTGGTGGGTTTGTTTTCCTCATGTGGTTTTTTGAATGCCTGCAGACCAGACCTTTTGGTGCTATAAATTGATGTAGCTCCTTTGGCTTCAATAGGGTCATGTTGATTTACTCCAGCTGAGGATCTGCTGTGTGAGTCTATTCTCATACTGCTGGAGTTAGCAAGATCAAGCCCACATTTTGAGTACTTCATGCATGCACAAGAAATTAATCATAGCAACGATGTGTGCAAAGTATGTGTGAACATTTTTCCACAGGAGGTTCTCAAAATCCCTGCCTCTATCTCCATTGAATGTTGACTCTGTCTCTTCTCCCAGTTGTGCAGGTTTCACACTGGTGTAAGTACACTGAATTCAATAGCTTTGCTCCAGGTTTACACCTGTCTGTAAAAGTAGTGTTAAATCATGACTCTAACATTAAATCTTCAGTCTCCATGTTAAGCATCATATCCCTGAGACTCCTAGTTTGGGAATTATTATCCCCTTCCATTTATTTAGTAATGAGTAGCTCCCATCCAACACCTACTGAAGAACAACGTTTCACAGTGACTTCTGTGGATATTAGCTCAAGCTCAGATTTCTTCAGGAGTGGTTTAGTGTTGCCTTTTGCCAACTTCATCTGTCTCTGTGTTACCTTGTCCACTGGCTGAGACATGGTAGGCTTAGAGGGGAGAGGGGCTTGCTTAAATATTCATACTTTTTTCTTCTGATGTTCTGAACCATCACTGTGGCAGAGCAGAGAGTTGTATCTAACAGTTGGTACAGGGGGAAACGAGATGCCATCCATCCCTCTCTGCCTGAAGACAGCAGTGACCATCTGAGCAGCATCAGGGACCTGAGGAGAACGTGGCTGGTGTGCATTTCAGGGCTAGGATTATCAAGCAGGTCCCAGAGCACTGTACCTCAGTGTCAGTACAAACTGGCTCTTAATTCCCTCCTGTTTCTCTTTAATTCTCTTTAATTCCCAGCATAGTAGATCTTTGCTCTGGTCTGCTTTTCCAAAACAGGGGCAGAGGTGCCATGTGAGCATCTGTCCATTCATTCCCACTGAGCAGAAGGGAGGTGGTAACTTGAGTTTCGTGCACTTTTTGCCTTCTTTCTTGAAGCTACTGAGCAAGAACATGCTCAGCATGGAGACAGCCTCTCTGTGCATCCCTGTCCACACTGCAGGATCACAAATCTAGACATGCAGTGCACCACCTTCTCAAACAGCTATTCCCCAGAACCAAAGGTCCCAATCAGCTTGGAAGATAAACTTTAAGGTGGTCTCAGTCACAAAGGCACAACAGGGAAGGGACCAGTGAAATAACCATTAAGTAGATGTGCTAAAGAAAGGCAAAGAGTCTTTGGCAGCACAGGGGGGGGGACTGGCCCTTTGAGGGGAATGTGTGAGCAAAGGAGGTCTCTTCCTCCACCTGTCCTTGCATGACATAGGAGAGAGACCTTCAGGAAGTTTGGAGCCTCTTTCCTGTGCTGTATTTCACTTCTGCTTTCTCAGTAGCAAAGCTTGCAAGGGGTTACCTCACCTCATTCAGCAGCCCTGGCTCCAGGAGGTGCTAATTCCTGGGCAGCTTCCTTTGGCTGTAGAGCAGAATAGAAATCTGTGTTCAGAGAAAATGCACAAGGAACCTTGTGGCCTGCCAGGTGGACAGTCCTAAAGAGAGAAACTGGAGCTGCCAAAGAAATGTTTGACTTCCTTGAAATGCCCCACAATGGAGTATTTGTTTCAGTTCTGATACCCAAGGTATTTTAAAATGGCATGGTTTAATTTAAACCTTCCCGCTATATGCACATTTGCATGTTTGCACAGATTAGCAGTGCACGCAGCTGCATGTTTGCACACAGGACTGCTTTGGCCAGCTGCTCAGGCCTCCACACTGCCAGCTATATCAATTTATTTAATTCTTCTATTGGCTGCTGAATATGTGTGCCAAATGGAGAACTTGGATCTGCCTTATGATAGTAAAATGAACTAATGCCACTGCTCTGTGAAAAGGACATTCTCTTTCTGCCAGAGGAAGATTCATGCTCTGTATGTGTGCGCTGCTCTGCGTGGTGTCTTTCATTTCCTTTTCTTGTCCAAGTTGAAACTGATGGCCCTGATAATGTGAATAAACAGGTTAACGTTTTTATTCCATATGGAGTAAAAATCTTAGTCTTTGTAAGTCAAAGGTATTATTTTTAAGTATGAGAAGCAGAAGTGTTTATGGTTTGTAGTCAGTCTTTTCAGTTGCATCCGCAACAGAAATACTGTGTGGTTACCAAGAACTGCATTTAGCCTGTGATTCCTTTAAAATAGCAACATGCACACTTACTGAAGAATTAAAATAGAAATACTTTAGCTACGTTAGATCATTATTTTTAAGATTTGTGTGTGCAGGGACTGATCATTCAATCTATATGCAAAAAAATCTCAGTAACTTCATTGCTAATCCAGCAAAGTTACACTACATTTTCTGCAATCCTAATCATTGTGTCTCATCTTAATTGGGAAGTTCTGTACTTGCCCTTTCTTTTCACTAAAGCCTTTATGATTATGCTTAAGAAGAACCCTAATACCACTGTGTAAATAGTCTTTTCTTCCTCTCCTGAGTAAATAGTCTTCCTGCCATCTCATTGTTGCCTCAATCATCTGGTTTTGGCATTTCCTAATTCTGGCTATGGGACTGCAGCAGTTGTTAGAGTTCGATTTAACCCTCTTTTGCAGATCTCAGAACTGAGCTGTGTGTTTGTTCCTCCTGCTGTCTGACAGCTATTTAAGAAGACAAGAGTTTGGCTTCCTCCAACCAGAGCTGTTTGAAACCGTGTAAGGGATATTTGGTACTGAAGTTACAGACTCCTTAATGTTAGGTAAAACTGTGCTTGTGTCATGTGTGGAACATGTGAGCGGCTCTGCCCTCCCGTGGGTAGAAGGAGAAGTCAGCCTCATGCCCCTCCCTGTGCCGCTGATGCATCAGAAGTGTTCTCAGTCGAGAGTCTGATTTATGGGGCAGGAGAACTGAATCCTGGTTTGCTCTGGTGTTAAACGCTTCTTCATTGTAGCATGAAGTATCAAGACAACCTTGTGGTTTGCTGGAGCACTTTGCTTTCTTGAATCCTGCTCCTATTTTTGTTTCCTTTAGTCTTTTTGTCCTTCCCCATCTCCTCTGAGGCAGGGACACGGTGCCTGCTCTCACCGCGTCAGCCTTACCTTCGGTGAAGCAGTTCCTCAGAGCTAGTGCCACCCTCACTGGGACACTCAACACTCAGAAAGAGGTGATGCTGCAACATGTGGATGTGCATCATTGTTTGGATGTGCTAAATTTGAAGTGACAATACTAGTGTATCAAAGGATCCTTGTTTCTGGTCACAGCATATTGATATGATTTATTTTCAATTCTAATCTGCCACTTAACCAAGTCATTTTAACCTGTCTCTGTCTGCCCTTGCTTTTCCTGTGATTAATAGTACTTTACTTCTTTCTCTCTCCTATCCCTTATGACTTTTTGGGAGGTGCCAAGCATACTTTGAATAAATCTTTTCTTCCCTGGGAAGAAAACCACGATGAAAAGGAGCGTTAGATGATGTTCTAGCCCAGGTGAGCAGCACTATCCAGCTATACTGGTGCTGCTGCTGGTGTCCAGTGGGCGAGGAGAGGGAGGGGAGGATTCATCGAGGAGAGATGTACAGTTTTTTCCCTCATCCTGCCAAGCTTCCTCCAAAAAGCCAAGATTGCTGACATGAGCAGAAGCTTGACCTGCAGGCAGCAATGCCAAGTAATGCCGGCAATGTGTTTCACACAAGGGTGTGCTAACCTCGGCATTTTTGCCGAGCTAGATCATTCCCACAAAAACAACTCTCTCCCCTCTCAAACGTAGACCGCAGCAGAGAGCTTGGTTTGCAAGCTCTGATTTGATCAAACACACCCAGCAGAAGACAAAACGGAATTGCAGCTTTGCAACTTTAAAACGGGTCCATTTCCTTGCAAGCCACATAAATCAGAAATGGTAGAGTCTTCCTGCTCAGAGGTGCTTGAGTTGCATGTGATAAATTTTGCATGGCAGGAAGAACATGCTGTGTCAGTGTGTCATTAGATTTGATAATTCACAGATCAGACTCAACAAAAATATTTATTGCCTGGATTTACTTGTCGTGAAATTGCCTTAAAATATGGGTGGAAAAAATATCAAGTAAGGGAAAAAAATAAAAGGAAAATGCATTATTGGATTAACAGAATAAAAAGTCCTTTGGAATTGGTATTTTATAACCGCTATTTATGCAGGTAGATTCAATTTCTTTTAAATGAGTTTATATATAAATCAATGAATTATATACCTTACCCCAGGAAAGATGCTCTCAGGAATTCCGCCTCATGGCAGTGGAAATGAATGACTTGGAGGAGGAGATTATTAGGATTCAGAGTGTCCCTTCTCATTATGCTGATGGCTTTTTGTGGGGCTGTATCAAATTATAGACTTTAACAGTGAATATTTTTTTGAATTTGATAACAATTTGTAATTATAAAAAGAATGTAAGAGATTCTACGATAATTAGGATAGAAATTGAGTCATAAATCCTAATAATAAGAAAAACTTTTTAGTGGCTTTTTTGGTTTGTTTGAGTATTCATATAATTATTCATATTTAATTTACAAAGATCCTGTTGTAGAAGCAACTGCCAAAACTTTATTCAGGATATTCCAAAGGATCTATTTATTTTCAATCTGAAAATCAGCTCTTAAGGTGAGATATATTAGAGATGCCATATTCTGGAAATTAGGCAGCAGTGTTAACTTGATCACTTGGGGTATATATAAAAATGTATGTAAGGCTTAGATAATAACAACAGTACTCTTTTATCTCAAAGGCACTCCTCTTAAGAACACTTTCTGTATTTTATTAAGTGCCTGTGTGAAGCTGGAGCTCAACCCCTTTCTAAACATGAGCTTTGTGCCAAGTACCACGGTGGTTGGCACAGGGAACCTGAGTTTGGTTTCTGATCCTGCAGCACAACTCTTACGTGACTGCTGGCGAGTTGCTTAACCTTTCTGTGCCTGGCTTTTGTAACACGGGGTAAAGATATTTCATTTTCATAGGTGTGCGGTGAGAAGAAGTTAAGAAAACTGGGGAGCCACAGGTGCAGTGATGAGTAATGTAAAGTGTTTTGGCTGTGGTGAGCTAGAGCTTTTCTTGAGATTCATCCTGACAGCCAGTTTTATTCAACCAGTGCACTAATGTGCTGGTGGAGACTAATACGTGTTCTGACTCAGCATCCTGAGCCACATGGAGGCATATGTTTTTTAGGAGATTTTTGTTGGGTTTTGGGGGTATTTGGGGTTTTTTTTTTGTTGTGTGTGTGTGTTAATTCAGTGCTCAAACAAGCACCCAAGGAAATCTGACAGTCAGGCCCCCTCCATGTTTTTATTACTGAAGCAAATAAATCCTTGAAGTGCTTAATTTTAGCAAAGTCCTTTTTTAAAAATTTATGTCTACAAAAATAATTAGCTACATCTTTAAGCATGTAATTTCTAAGCAAGATGTTGACAGCTTTTAAGAATTTAGTGAAGCAAAATCTTTTTTTAGTGTCTGTTAAGTATTGTGCGATCGCTTGGGGTTTTTCTGCTTTCTGATCCAGACTATAGAAGCCAATGGTCATGTGTGCCTCCATGGAGAGAACAGACTCATCTTAGAAGGAAAGTGGAGGGCGTCTTGAAGGCATCAGGAAAGTTCAGTCCAAATCAAAGCCAGAACGAGATTCTTCCACAAATGATTGGATTGCCCCTGAAGTTGGTGCACTCCCTATCCTAGTCTCTCCTAACTGGAAAATGGCAGGTTGCAAAAACCAAAACCCTGAAAATTTACTCCTCTCATCTTCTCCTTTGCTCTCTGCCTTCCTGCGTGGTCTCTGCATTATTTTCTGTGGTAGTTTCTTTTCTGTTTGCAGCTAAGTGTAATCTGCAGAGTAGTGTGCTAGATCAAGCACTACTTTACCTTTATTATTAATTAATTTATTACTAATTTAATAGATTTTTTACATTGACTTCAAGAGCAGCTGGATGGGTATGAAATACTAGCTTCACTACTTTTTTAATGCTTGATGCTGCATTAAATCAGTGTGTGTGAATTCCTACAGTACCAGTGGGATGGTTAATACAAACTTACCATTTTCGAATAAGCACACTAGATAGTAAATTAATATATGGGAAAGGGCTAGAAGTATCCATTCATAAGGAACAAAGAAGTCTACAGGAAGGTTTGCTCCTCACCTGTCAGGTGCTCACAGGACCCTAGAAACCCAGAGGCCTGGCAGGAGACAGAGATGACATTTAAAATTGGCCCTGTTGAAGAGGACTGCATCTCTGACAAACCCATCTCCCCCAGTATAGCACCATGGGGGTGTGTGGTGTCATTGTGTTTGCCTCTGCTCTGTGTCCTTGGGGAGCCATGGGGTGGTGCCAGTCTGGCAGGAGATCACCTCACCCAATTGCTCCAACCTCTCTTTGTGGAACTGCATGTACTGAATATTGATAGGAAACCTGGAGGATGTTGGTGATTCTCCTTGGCGTGGCAGGGTGAACCTGCTGCTGGCTGTCAGATGCTTTTCTTGATCTGTGTGATAAAGACAATGATGACTTATCTTCTGTTGTTACATCTCTTGGGGTAAATCTGGTGATAACTATGATCTTGCTTCCCCTTCAACCTTTTCCTTTGTTTTGTTCAGGATGGAAACGGATGACCAAGGGATTGCTAAAAGGCACAGCTTGCCTCAGGCAGTTTTGCTGGTATTTTTTTCCTTTCAAGCCATTTTCTTATTGCTCTGGAGGCTTTTCCTAGGCAGCTCCTTGGCCAAAAGGTTCAACTGTGTCACTCGTGCCAGGCTTTTAGCATTTAAACATGTAGTATTTAAATTAAGGGTGATCTTTCTCAGCTTCTCTCTCAATTTTCCACTTTTTTTTTTTCAACAGCAATGAACTGTTCCAGCAGAAATGCTGAGCCAAATTCCTTGCTGATATAAAACAGAGTCGGGGAACTTTATAATGGCAAAGATCTGGATCATTTGATCTTACCTGTCTGTGTAGAAACCACAAACGTTTAAAAAAGTGAATTGGGAAGTGAGGCCCAGGAGAGGTT
Organism: Aegotheles bennettii; assembly: GCA_013398125.1. Classification (NCBI taxonomy): domain Eukaryota; kingdom Metazoa; phylum Chordata; class Aves; order Caprimulgiformes; family Aegothelidae; genus Aegotheles; species Aegotheles bennettii. The sequence goes on along the minus strand of VZRW01001923.1, from coordinate 1,729,825 downwards.
GATGAGTTGCTAAGGTCACACAGAAGTTGGTAGTATAGCAAGGACTAAAACCGATGCATGTGTTTGTCCTCTCCAGCCTTTGATGCTTATCAGATGATCATTGAACTCTGCAGTTTCTTCAGCTAAGGAAAGCCTCAAAGATCTTCCTAGGTACAGAAGTGCCTCAGGGCTGAGCAGAAATTGTTTTCCCCGTTTTATGCAGACCCAAGTAGTGAAGGGCTTGATTTGTATTTTTTCACTTCAGATGTTGTTCCCAAACTCAGGTGCCTGATCAGCAGTGAGACCAAAAGCAGAACCCAGGGACTCACTGACATGGTACAGAAGAGCAGAGTGTATCCTCGCCATGCATTTCTCAGTAGCCTGGCTGCAAATCTGCAAGAGACAGCAGAGTGGGAGCGTGGTTCCTTGTAAACTCACAGGCTTTCAGCCCTGGCAATCCAGGAGCTTGTTCCTGCAAATGCCCTTCCTGGAGAAGCTCTCCAGAGCATCATAGGGAATTGGGAGAACAAGACTGCCAACTAGCAGGACTTGTATTCTCAAAACCTGTAGGCGGAGTGTTTGCACACCTCCCCTGCATCCTTTCTGATTGAATTGTGGGGGTTCTGCATTGCAGAATGTAGCCTACAAGTATGAATTACTTGCTTTTCTTGTTCACTGGTTTTTGTCCCTTCCCCCTTCTTCCATCCATGCTCAGCCATTTACAAAGTATTATTCATTAGAAACTTGAGCATCTCCATCCTGAGGAAAAAAAAAGCAAGCTTCTCGTGAGCCAAAATTTACTCATCCTGTCCTGTTTTTCTGCCTTCTAAGAAAAATGTGTATGGTCTAATCATAATTCCCAAGTGGCCCGTAAGCTGGGTCTAGCTGTGGTAATCATAGCCTCATACTGGAGGCTGGCTGTCAGAGGTGGTTGTTAGAGCAATTGATGCAGCAGACATCTGTCTCAGCTGAACTCTGCTTGTACCTTTCGGAAGAAAGTGAGCATTCATTTGTATACATAGCATGGGGACAGGAGAGAATCCGCAATTCCGTTGCCATCTTTCTTTAACGAGCTATCCTGATATTTCATTAAAATAACATGCACACTTTGAACTGTCACATCTCTGCAGAAGGCACTGCTTTAGTAGCTGGAGGAAAAATTGCTCCATTGCACACGATACAATACTTGTGCAATTCATTGGTCTGTGGCCAAGTGGCATGTGGGGATAAATTAGTGAGGGACAGAAAGATAGTTTTTGCTTGTATAATTAGGGCTGTTTATATTTAAAAAACTGTTTGTCCCCTCATCTTTCAGAGGAATATTGTTGTGATGCTTTCGGAAACAATTCATACTTCTCATCTTCCCCAAAGATTATGCTTCTGGCACTACAGAATTTCCAACAAACATCAAGCTCTCGAGTCAGACACGCAGAGGCCATCGTGAAGTTGCAAAGCACACAAACAAACTATTGTTAAAATTTGCTGATGCTGCTGGCGTTGCCAAGGGGGCATCTTGTTGTTCTTTGCTTGTATGATTTAAAGTAATGAGAAAATTCAGAATGAGACAAATTAGGAGGCAGATCCTATGAAAGGACTAGGCCTTCCCCACTGGCACTGAGCACTGCTCAGGCCTGTGCACAATGGAGCCTGTCCCCAGATGGGCAAATGCATTCTGGACACTTGATACCAGTAGTAAAGGGATATAAGGATGATATTAGAGGAGCTGAGAGGGGGAAAGAAAAAAATACAATTTGAAAAAAATGAGGCTACTGTTATATATATGATTTAAATATTAAAGTCCCAATCATATAAACACAAATTATCTCTTTTTCTCTATAGTTATCACTACACTCAGCTCACTCATATGACAGTGAATTGGAAACTGCACCATTCTGTGCAGCCGGGTAACTTTTTCCTCCTCCAAATACATTATGCTGTTTAAATGAGGCTACATTTTTGTGAACAATGTGTGTATCAATATAAAATGAATCACACTCACACATTCTTCTCAGGCCTTCATTTAACAACACCTTCGCTTCGCTTTTGAAATACAATAATATCTCTTTGCCTGTTCTTAGTGGAAAGTCTGGTATGCCAAGAGTCCTTTGTACCATATCAACAAAATAGTCCAAACATCTGTCTAAAGGCCTTCAGTATGTCAGAAAATCAAGTGTAGGAAACATCAGATTTCTTTTTTTTTAAGACAATTGAACTCTGTAATAAAAACAGAAGGATGAAAAAACTCTGGTAGAAATGAGATATGCTGGTTTCACTTCCAAATGGAGGTACACCAGAGTACTGTTTCTCCTGTAGTTTCAGTGAATCATAGAATCACAGAATGTTAGGGGTTGGAAGGGACCTCGAAAGCTCACCCAGTCCAACCCCCTGCCAGAGCAGGACAGCCTAGAGCAGGTCACACAGGAATGAATCCAGTCGGGGTTTGAATGTCTCCAGAGAAGGAGACTCCACAGCCTCTCTGGGCAGCCTGGCCTAGTGCTCTGTCACCTTACAGTGACAAAGTTCTTCCTTATGTTCCCCTGAACCTCCTGTTCCACCTTGCACCCGTGCCCCCTTGTCCTATCACTGGCCATCCCTGAGAAGAGCCTGGCTCCATTCTCCTGACCCTCACCCTTTACATATTTATAAACATTCAGCCAATGTGGACTCAAAGGTGACCAACTGGCACTGCCACCAAAGTTTCTGGGAACTGGAATGCATTGGGTGTATTGAATGCATTGGTGTGATGCTTTGCAGTGGATGGAGTTGGCAGGACCTCATGGCAGGATGGAGACGTGTGTGGGGAGGTCTGGAGGCTGGAGGAGCTGCTGTGATTCTGAAGTGGAAAGGTTGTAGTTTGGTTCCTCAGGCACTTGGAGAGGGCAGGTGGCTGTGTACTTCTTCCCAGCTCAACCATCTGTGATGTGATGCATGTGTTGGCATGAAAGTGTTAAATTGATTTTTTTCAGTAGTAAAGTAATAGTGTTCTCTCCTTGGAGTTTGTTCACATAATACAAATGTGACATTACTCTCTGGCCTTTAATTAAAGCAGTGCCTTGCCACTCAGCATCCTGCTGGCACGGCGTTACTGCCCGCTCCCTTGTCTTCATTGCCAGGGCACCAAGCACGTCAAACCCCAGAACTTCCAGCATATGTCTGTAGCACTGGGAAGTTATTTTTATCCATGTTTTCACTTGGGGGGAAGCAGAGCATGGACACGATGAGAAATTTCCCTGGTTACTCGCAACTGGTCTGTTGCATGCCCAGGAGCTGGGCCAGTGCTCAGTCTTTATACCTGAGCCTTAAAATGGACATTCAACCCCTGGACTGGGCTGCCCTCTGTGTGATGCCCATGGACCTGAATGAATCTCCTTATGAAGCAGTTGCCTTTGAATTTGTTTCAGGGCTTTAACTGTGGTTTCTTTAAATCCAGGCTGCTTAGGTCCTACTAAGATGTTTGCTGTACTTGAAAATATATTGCATCTGAAGTTGCGTGCATGGCTCATGGACCTTTCAGACTCCTTTTCCTTGTTTTTGTTCTCAGTGTTGTGTTTTTCCAGCCTGACTGATTTCAGTCCCCTGTTCCTATCATAACATGCATGGTGTGAGTATTGGACAGAACAACCCGACTATTTCAAGCTTCAGTCTGGTTTCCTTTTTTTGTCCTTTTAAACCATGGTACTGGAGACTGGTAGCCATAGTAACTCCCTTATCTGTGTTGAAAAATAAATACTAAAAATTGCTTTTTTTACTATTTATATAGAAAAATGCAGAAGCAAATAAAACATGCAGTATATGACTCACTTCATATTTTGAAGTCTCCACTGCTTCTGTTAAATGTGGAACCAAATCATCTGAGAAAATGAAAACAAACTCTGTTCCTTTTCAAGGGATTCCACTGGCAACGTGCTCGGGGGGGATTAGGCTCTGTTCAGCTCCTGTTGGTTTATGTACCCCAAAGAGGTGAGAGCGACTCCTGAGAGAGCTTCAGCTGGGGTGTGGGTGAGACATGAGTGATGGAGATGCTCCAAAAGGAGCCAGATCTGGAAGAAGGCTTAGACTGAACTTTGCTGTTTTTCAGGTCTTTGCTAATCAGACTTTATCCCACAAAAGGGCCTAGGTTCTCCTTACTCCCTCCCCCTCCAATATGCTGAGAAATGCACCTGCTCTCAGTTAATTTAACGGAAACTTTTCCAAGATGGAATAGCTGCAGGTCTAGAAATCTTTGTTTAATTACTGCACCTTGATATCCTGAGACTAGTGCATAATTCAGTGATTCCTTGTAAAGTAAATCAATGTTTTCCTTTCAATTCCCACTTAAAAGAACCTGCAAATTGCTTAAAAAAAGAGAAAAGTTCTTTTTCCACTCATTATATGTGGTACATGGATGCAAAAATGTCTCCAGTTTTTACTGCCTGGGTGCCACTGATGTATTTTAAAGACAATGTGCCATCAGTTCCTCATATTGCCACATACTCTGAAGACCACAGGGATCGGCTATTGGGAAAGTGACTCAGACAGTCTCAAGGAATATCTCCTCTAAGATCTTCGTTTGTTTTCCAGTAACTGGGCTCCAGCTGTTGCTAAGCTTGTCTACCTTTTGTAAATGATGATCTTTCTAGCATATCTTTCAGGTTAATTCATTTTTCCTTTCTCCACCTACTTAGCTAGGGTGACAGAAAGTTCTGTTAGGAGAGGTGACACCTTTTAATAGACCAACCAATATAATTGCTGGGAAAAGACACACAAGTTGTTGGCCACCACATTTGTCTGTGCCTCACTATTTGATGAGCATGTTCTTTTAATTCACTTCTATCAGCTTCCATGAGAAAACTGGAAAGCAGTGTTCCTATTGATGACATTTGAATGACTGGAGTTGGCAATACTGTGTTTTAAATTCAGATAATACGCTGTTTCACTTTATGCATGTGATGCTGTTTCTCTTCTTGGATTGGGTGAATTAACTCTTAGGATTTCAGTGAAAATGCTTTTGCATGTGAATTCTTTGGGTATATACCAACATATGATTAAAATGCTCTTGTTTACAACATTCCTACTTACAACCTTATTTGCTAGAACAGTCACATAGAGGGGACACAAAAAGAACCATGTGGACTCAGTATGAAGAAAATTATTTTAAAATGTTTCTATTCACAGAAATATTTGTTTTGGAGTAGCTCTATTTCAGTCTCACTTCTTCTATTTTCTGTACATGATAACGTGTGTATTTATTTTCCAATAGGGCTCCTCCACATGCTGTTCCATTGCTCACTGTCTCTCCTTCTGTGTCTCTGATTCACTAATAAACTATTTTTGGTTGTTCTTTTCCTCTGCCTGAATTTCAGCTCTTGCTGAGTTGCTGCAGCTTTGCCCTTTCCCTGCAGCGTGTGTTAGTGAGCAGTGATTTCTGGCTTGATTATTTATTTTTTTTTTAATTTTTCCTTTTTAGTAGTTCACGTTGTTCTGAATGGCAGAGTGGCTCTGAAGCTTGTTCCATGGCCATCCCTGTTCCAACAGGCAACGCTCCAAATGAGGAACTCTGGCATCCAATTGTGACAATTTCTAGGCGTGATGTTGAAGGATAAATTAGGAGCATCTGTTACTCCAGCAATGGGCTGCCCATATATAGTCTGAGCTGATTAGCCAAAGGAGGTTTAAGAACTTGTGGAATTCCTTGGGAATTGAAAGGAAAGGCAGGCAGCAGTGTCCATGAGTATATATGTGTGCATTTACAAACACACACACCTTTGCAAATATGTGAATTTAATAAGGGATTTTAATTTTTTTTTCCCTATCATCTGTATAAAGAGAGAAATCAGCCCCAGAATAGTAACTGTTGGCTTTTGTACTGTTTTAGCAATTATCTGCTGTTTAAAAAAGAATAGGTTTCTGTATGACACTATTAAGGACTTTATAGCAGACATGGGTTTGTTCTCAGAGCAATGCTAAGGTTTGTTTCACGGGCTGAGGCGCAGTCCCAGCAGGATGGGCTGCTCCAGACACTGCAGTTGGTTGGTGGCAGAGCTCAGGAGCACAACCCCAGTGCTGTCGCAGAGCCTGGCCAGTTGCTGTCCAGTTTGCTTTGTCTGTACATGACTTTGGCCTCTGAAAAGTTCCAGTTCAGCTCAATGCACTGCTCTATTACTTGAGCTTTGGGAAAAGGTGAGCTTGCATTCTTTGCAGAGATTTCTGATGCGAATGAGAGCTCAGATGAGCTGCAGAAGGCTCAGCACTGCTCACAGGAGTTGTGCGTTAGGAACTCTGTGCAGAGAGAGCAACATTTGCTGTCACTCTGTAGAAGCTTTTTTGGCAGTTCTGGAAAGATCTTTCCTCTTCCTGAGCAGCATCTCGAGTCCATTCTCCCAGGGCAGAAGTGCAAAGATGGAAATTCTTGTTTAAATCTCGTGCATTTCTTATGAATACCTTGTCCCTGATATGTGCTATTTCATGCCCTTATGTGGAATCTGCTTGTCACCGATGCTGACGGATGCAGGATAAAGTGCACTTTCCTTTGGCTGTGCCAAGTGGATGTGCAGCAGTGTGCTCAGCAGGAAGGGCTAACGGCGTGTTCTGTGCAGAGCTGGGACTGTCTGAGGAGAGCTTGGCTTTCTTAAAAGTACCCATTTAAAGGGTGCCTTGATGTTCTGGTAGAGATGTGACAGTGGCCAGTGAGGTGGATGTGCTGAGCCCATTCCTCCTGTCTACTTGGGATTTTCAAATCCAGAGTGATTGTTCAGATTGTCTCTATTGTAAGTTGAACTACAGATCTTTAGTTTCCCAATTCAATGGCTCGTCACTCGGTCTGACGTCAGGGCCCCTGGGTTTTGGCTGTAGCAGCTAATCCTTGCTACTGAATGAGTGACTTTACATAGCAAACATGTTACGAGGTCTGAGGTCAGTGCATGAGAATGAAGAACCAGAAAGAAGGTTTGTCACATCTCGGGACTTGCCATAACAAGCCAAGTAGCATGGGCCAAATTTGAGCACCCGTTACAGATCATGCACCTTAGCACTCAATTTGTTGTGAGAGTTACTGGTGTCAAAGTTCACAGTAAAATATTTCCAGGGAGTAGACAGACATGGGAATTAGGCCAGTAGATGTTGTCTTTCCATTTCTAGATTTAAATAATTAGTAGGTGTTCATTTACTACTGTAGGCTTCTAGCACTGGGTGCAAACACAGGCACGGTGCAGCAGATCACCACACTTGAGCTATTTTTTCCCTTTAAATAATACCTTTCCTGTTTGCCAGCAGTACTGCTGTTTACAGCCTGAAGATTGCAGATGGGTTCATTCAGTGTGAATTTCCAGGCAGGATTCAACCTTTATCTTATTTTGAAGTGCCATGGGAAAAATAATCCCCGTTTCTGTGTGCTGGTTTTCATGTATGCAGCTGCAAAAGGATCCAAACCTGTAGTAACTAACTAGGTCACTCTTCAAATGTTGTCATGTGTTTGAGCATTTGCCTTTTTTTCTTTGGTGAGGCTGCAGAAAGCAGGGGCTAAGCAAGAGGCAGCAACACAAAAGTTCACCTATGTACTGTCTCTTCAGCTCTTCCTTATCCTCAATAGTGTCTAGAAAATGGTGTACTCCAAAGTGGGATTTGTCAAGGGTGAGCTAACAAGAAGCTTCCAGTTGTGAACCAGTTCTTTTTAATGAGCAGGTAATTGAACCGGGAAGCAGTCAGAAAGGCCAGATCCTAAATCCTAATTAATCATTGATAGCATCTACATGAGAACTAGCCAGATGCTCTTAGCTTGCATTTTGTCATTAGAGTTTCTAGGTTTCAGCTGCTAATGCTTCAAAAAGCTTATGCAAAATTGCTAAGGTTTGTCTTAGAGATATCTGCCTTTATGGTTCCTTGGTGGGAAGCTCTGACTGTACTCAGAAACAGGTGAATATCTGCCTGCCAGCTTCCTTCCTCAGTCCTTCTCGTTGTACAAAACACCCGTGTGTCCATGGGCTGGCAGTTCCAGTGAGTTAATGGACAGGGGAAACACTCATGCAGGGCTCTGACGGGTGAGGGCTGCCAACCTTCTGCAGCGTATCACTCTTGTGATGCTGTTGGGGAAACTGAGGCACATCCAGGCCTTGCTTTACAGCCATCACTGTTGCAAATGCTTCTCTGCTGGTGGTTTAGGCTAAAAGGCTCTGGAGGATGTGTGGTAGGAGTTTCAAATGTAATTATTGAACCTTATTGGCATGGAGTTGAGAGCAGTGTTGGTGTAGCAGGAAAGGTCTGTACTGCTCACCTATCATCTTCTGAAACTACCACGGATTTATTCCAACGTGTAAGGCAAAGAGATTCCAGGAGCCGAGTCATGAGTATTTCAGGTGGCCTTGTCTGGGTAACATCTCTGTCAGAGGTCAGACTCAGTGGTGAGAGGCACTGCTGTTGTCACTGCCAGATGCTCTGCAACTGCATCTTCAGTGTTCTTGTCCACAGTCATGCCCTGCTGCTGCAGAGGCACAGCGGGTCTTCCTCTGGCTCTGACTGCACAGAACAACCATGGAATTCTGCATGGAATGCACAGTTTGTGTGCTGGGGACTTGGTCACTGCTCTCAGCTATTGCTTTGGAGAAAAAACAGATTTTTGAAATGGATTTCAGCTTGGTCCATTCCAACCTCAATCAATCACATTTAATTATCTGCCCAGGGCACAGGGTATCCATCAAACTCTGATAAATTCAATGAACATGTAGATTGTATCATCTTTTGTCATCAGTACCGTCTGTTCTTGGCATTCATGCTATGGGGCTAGACTGTAGATATGTTGATTAGCAGATAGGCTGATCAGTCATGAAAATTCACTTCCAAAATTAATTTGGATTTGGAATGAATATGGGTTTTTTTCCACCTCAGGCAAAGGGAACCTGAATTCTTGATTACACATAATTATTTATACTCATATTTAGGCTATTTTATATGCCCCCAAGGTGGTGTAAACTGGTATGAGTTTAAATATGAGGTTAGATCTGAAATGTTTAAGCATTTCACTCACTTGGTGGGTGCTTGGAGGATGAGGCAGAATGGGAATGATCTTTCTTTTTAATTGTCCTTATGTATAAGCTGATTTAGATGTCCTCTGCTATTTTATTTTCTCTTTGGAGATCTCACTTTGTCTTGATCAGAAACAGCCCAGCTGAGTCTCTCAAGCTTTTCCTAGAAAGTTCACTTTTCAGTAGTCGTGGCTAAGGATCACACTATGAGGAATGACTGTTCTTGTTTTGAAGTGAATGGGAACCCTGCCTGTTATCTCCTGAAAGACAGATGATGTCTTACACTTGAAATCCCAGTACCTGAGACTGCCTTGTGTCTCAGCTTGGGAATTGCTGGGAATATCCCCCTTCTATCTTTGTACTCCAGTGTGTCACGGGGAGGCATCTCTCTATTCTTCAGTAGGACTGTGGTGTTGAAGGTAATAAGGATCCTTGCACTATGGGCTTTCAAAAATCCTTGCAACACCAGTCACTTGGCATTCAAAGGAAATTTTTGCAATGTTTAGGAATGTCAGACTGCAGCATATGCCAGCGTAGCTCAGCCAAAATTTTTGCCTGGTGTTTCCACAACAAAATGGCCTGCCCAGAGCTCAGTGTCTGCCATCGTAATACCTTGGGACTATCAATGGCTCAGTGTTCCTTCAAGTCTCAGTTGTTCCATGTAAACCCAGACAGGCCTTGATTTCACTGTGCTGAAACCGGATTGGTAATGTGATTTTCTCTCCATTACTGAAATTTAAGCAAGAACAGTGTATTAAGCTACAGCTTGAAAAAAACCAAACAAGAATCCCCAAGCAGTGGACTTTCTACCTAGTCAAAATTTGCAAAATTTTTACATACCATGTGTGAGATTATTTTTTTTTTTTCTAATGCTTGTCTGGGAGCCTCTCTTCCACAAAATTCTGTTGGAGATTTCTTAAGCCTGCCTCCAGCTGTCATTCATACTGAGGAGCAGCAGGGGCTGGACTTTCCCTTAAGTTTGTAAGCACATTTATTGTAGAGACCGGTGAGTGTTTAAGGATGAATTGTCAACCTGGAAACTTGCCGAGGTCCTGGGCTTGGTAGTAAGTCCACTACAGGTTGACGCAGCTGCTTTCTCTGTCATTTACTACTTGTTTAGGGTCACCCTACCTTATGGTCAGTCTTTGCCTATTCGCCTACGTGATTCTCAAGCTCCGGCTCTGTTTCAGTCTATGGGTGAGCAGTGAAACTTGTTTGGGCTCAGTGGAGGCAGAAGGATCTGGCTGTGTGGTACATACTAGTGATAAGGACCTGTTCTCCAATATTCTGTATTCTTCTTTCCTTTTGAACAGATTAGTGTTTATTTGATCTTCCCTTGGGTGTGTGTTGTCCTCTTTTAATTGCAGTTTTTTCAGTATTCATATTCCTTTGCTTAGCTCCTAAGTTTTGCTAATAAGTTCCTGATGTACGCCGAGATAATGAAGATGATTAATGAAATTGTTACACTCCCAGATCCTTGTCCTAACTTGCTGTCTTTAACTGGTTTCGAACTTGGATTCATCTGCACTGTTACCTGCAGCACAGCCATTGTGTTTTAGCCACAAAAGCAGGAAAATGGGAACGTGCTTCACTGTCCTCAGAGATGGTCATGGAAGAATCCCACTGGAAAGTTAAACATAGTGAGCAGGATGGCAGCAAGTGGCTGGTGATTCAGTCATGGGCTTTATTGAAGCCAGCAGGGAGGTGACACAGGTACTAGTAGCTGACTTGAATTTGGCAAAGTCATGTTCCTTCTACGCCAGACTGCAGTTCTCCCCTATGCCATAAAACAGGACTGGCAAAGATGGTGAAAGAATACGTACGAGTACAAAGTGCTTCAAGGGGAATTAATAGATTTTGTAATCTGTTACACTGCTTGTTTTTCTAAGTACTTTTTCTCCAAGACTAAAATACAGGTTAAGCTCATTAAAAACACTTAAAGTTACAAACATTCAGCATTTTTCATTTCCTTTGCAAACAGCACTGCTCTGGTAAGAGTCTTTCCTTTCCCGGAGCCGTGAGTATTTCTTTGTAGAAGAAAGTTTGCTGTGATAAAAGCAGGTTTAATAAAGTGTGAGTGTATGATTCTCTTCCCTCTGACAAGTATTTTGCTTCTCACTGATGTTTTCTTTTCCAAAGATTTGCCCTGTACAGGGAATTTCAGATGTGGAAATAAAAGAGCTCTTCATAATGCCTTATGGAGGCATTTGATATAATACTCACTATGTGCCTTGAAAAGCAATAAACAGTGCTGGGACATTGCTCAGATAATTCTTTTGAGAAATACTAGGATACACATCCAGTTTTCTTCAACTAGCTTTAATAAAAAGGTACATCAGTGTAAAGCAGATTCCTCTTTTTCTGGAAATGTGTATGGATTGTAATGAGGTTTTAAAGTACTGCCTGTGTTTAGGGATGGCTGTATTTCCTTCTTGGGATCCTGATCCAGGAATGGTCTGAAACACAATCTGATGGTAGAGCTGGGAATCACCAGTTTCACTCCTGCATTTCCTTTCTGAGCTGTTGTTTGGATTCTTTCATGCAGGTCCTTTCTCAAGAGACCGAAAGACATAGTGAGGAGGATGGGGCATACAGTAGCTTGTCCAGCCACGGGACTGGTAATGTCCAGCTGCTGACAGCTCTGGGAGATCACTGCTGTTCGTAGCTGTAACACAGAAGAACATGTGTACCTCTGCCTGCCCAGCCTCGTGGCTTTATGCAGCATGGAGGCAGTTGCTGAATCTTTTCCTTGATGTCTTTGCCCCTTGGTTGGTGCTTCTAGATGAGTCCAAGTGCACTGGAAGTACAAATCTTAAAGCTTATGTCTCACTGTAAAGGTTGACATATTCCAGCCCCGTGCAAACTTTTCTTCTGTACTATTCAGTGACCCCACTTGTTATCTGCTTTGTAACAGACCTGGAGAAGAGGCCAGGCACTCACAATGAAGGAGATTTATGTTTCATTCAAGCCTGTAGCTTCCAAATGTGCAGAGATTCGTTTGCCAACAAGGATGTGTTGTGCCGCTGCCTGATCCAGAGCTGTTCTGGGGCCAAACACACCCTTAGAAACACCTTGTGTATGAATGATAAAAACAAAAACATCATTAGTTTCTTAAAACAAGAGCAGAACTAACCTTTTCTGGAACAAAAACCAGGCACTGTAGAGCTAATTGCTACTTTTATTTTTAACTCTGGAATGTTTGGAGTTTGTGATTGAAAACAAAATAACCTCATCATGGTTCATGGGCACATCTTGCACATGCACATCATCTTTCTACAGACAAATCAGTTGTTATGATAAGGAGGGAGTTGAATCTTTCACACATTCCTGTGTGATGTATTATAGGTGACCCTGCTCTGGCAGGGGGGTTGGACTAGGTGATCTTTCGAGGTCCCTTCCAACCCCTAGGATTCTGTTATTCTGTGATTCTGTGAACAGCTACAGGCAAGACATCTTTCACAAAGTATCTCTGAAGAGAAGTACAAACTCATGATGTTGATCTGAAGTGTGAAAAACCTGTGTTCAGTTGCCTGCTATTCTACTGGCTTCTTCAGTGACTTTTGGCAAGTCAGTTAATGTCTTGATGCTTCCCTTTAATACCTGTAAAATGGCTATAAAGTATTTTCCACCTTACAGTGATATTGTGGGGATCAATGCATTAGAGTGTATTGCACTGCAAAGCAGTGATTAGCTGCTGTGGTAATTGGGGTCAGGCAAATACTTAAGACTGCAGGACCACAGAGGAGCACCCCATGTGCCTGGTTTGAATTTCACCATTTCATCTTGGGAGGGAGCAGGAATGTGGGCTCTCTCCCATCTGTATGCTGTAGGTTGAACCTCTGTCTCTAGGATGTATCATTTCTCAACCACCGAGTCTGCACACTGAGTCTGTGTAACAGGGCATCCTCTTGCCTAATTGCAAAACTCTGCTTAAAAAAGCAATCGAGACAGCAGGCTGCTAAATCATCCTGCTGATTTTCTTGCAACATTCTCTTCTTCTCTGTTTCATCTGGAAACTTACTGACCTTCAAATGTAAGAATTAATGCCAGTGATTTGTGGACCATTTAGCTGTGTGAGATTATCGATGTCTGTAAAACTAGCCTGCAATTCAGTAGCTGGGCCAAATATATTTAATGATGCTACATATCACTAATGACATCGCATCCTAGCCTAATTATGTGAATTTTTTTTATTTTGATTTTTTTTTCCTTGCTAACATTGCTCCTTGTCCAAAATATGTTGTTAGCTCACAGTATTATTGGCTAGGTTCCCCTGAAAACCTCCCACGTAGGGAGGACAAAAGGAGAAGGCTGTTTTTTGCAAAAGGGGCAGGATGGCTGTTCATGGCTCTCCACACAACTCAGGTTTATGTTAAGTATTATGGGCAGAAGGAGATTCTGCAGAACATCTGTAAATCCAGGCGCTCACAGGTGTTCAGGTGCCTTATCTCCCCTGGAGGGTTTAACCACAGACTGTTGATGGGCTCCTTAAATGCAAACTCTGATAGGTTAAATTTCAGCACTAACAGCAGGGATTTCAGCTCATGAAGGAATGTTCAATATCTCTGGATTTTGCTCTAGGAATGAAAAAGCTTTTATGCTTCTTGGAGAAATGTAAATCTTGTTGCTTCTGTGGCCAGAGTGTTCAGACTGGGGAAAGGGTCCCTGATTTTGAGCTGACAGATGTAAATGAAATCTGAATCCAAAAGATTTCCAATAAATTCCATTGGCTCACCCTGTCCTTTAGGGATGAGTCCATCTGGTGAGGTTAGAGACTTCCCAAGTGCCTGCATTAGAAGAAGTGTGTCTCTAGCTCTCCCAGGTTTCAGACAGGAAAGGGGACCAGTTTGAAAGTAGAGCAGGAGCCTCAGCAAACCTTGTTTGGCAAATTCTGCTTAGAGCTTGTGCTGAATCTCTCCAAAAGCTCCTGCATAAACCCATAATCCCCTTCCTCAGCCATATATGGACTTTTTACCTCTGAATCTGGTCATGTATTTACTTTCTTTCTCAGTAACAGCTTAGAGATTTAAAAGGCCAAGGCCCATTTTCGGAAGAGACTCTTCAGGCCAGACTCAGCCAGTACATAGTCCCTGTTCCTACGGTTTGCTGTTGGTTGGATGGGACCTAGAGAGATGCCTTTGTGAATAGGAATCACTAGGCATTGATTTATTTTTATTTTTTTAAAGTAAAATTTAGACTGCCTGGGCCTTAGGAATATAATTTAATTGGATTTCACTGAGATGGGTGCTTCTAAGAACTTAGGCCACCTTTAGAAATGGGACTCCAAAGCGAGTTGTTCTCAGTGCTGTGCCGGCGTTACGGTTGAGTATGGTCACACCTGTTTGAGTGCATTCAAACTGCTCAGGTTGGCCGGGACCTTGGGTGATTGGCCATGGGCAAATGCTAAATGTGTTTTTGTTGGTTTTGAGCATGAGTGGTGTCCAGCGAGTGATCTGCCTCTCACTGTGCTAGGCACTGAATATGCAACCAAACGAAGAAATCCATCCTGCCCTGGTGCAAAGGACGAGAGAGCTCGGGCATGCAGAGGGGATGTGGGAGGGGGGGCAGGGTGTTGAAGTTAATGGCAAGACTCTTACAGTTACAAGGTGATCATGGTTGTGACTGATACATAACAGTGATACTGTTCATGCCCATGTTTGCTGTTTTCTAGGTAGCAAGAAGGACTGGTTGTCCTTCCGTGGTAATTTTCTGAATCTCTAGAAACATGCTAGAAGGACAGAATTTGTAGCTTTTGCCAGTTACATCAGAAAATAATTGGTGCTGATAAATAATAAGTATTTATGTATTTGTGAGTTTGGTTGCCAGCTAGGTAGACACATGCTTCTTGCTTTTTAGCCAGTCATGCTTTTGCCTTGTTCCTGAAAGGGCTGGGATCACTGATGTGCTGCTGTGTGTGTTCAGGGACAGCCTCCCTGTTCAGGCTGTGGCAGGGTCTCCCAGGCAGAGTGCCCTGGTTGACCTCTTCCTTTGCACCTAGCTGCATTTCAGCACAAAGAGGTGATCCAAAACATCTTGAAGTCAGCCTTCCCCCTGCTCTTGCAAATGTTTAAATTGTTCTGTTTGAATGCTGAAAAAATTATCATACTGTTTCAAGGGCTCTTAGGCTTTGCTTTCTGTCCCCTGTGGCAGACAGCTCCAGCTCAGATTTTAGAGGGTTCCTTACTCCAGGGCAAGATTCAACAGTCTTAGAGATTTGTGACCCTGTGTCCAAAGCCAGGAAACTGTAGCTGAGCCAAAACCATTGGCATCACTGCTGAGAGTTAATAAATACATTCATTCCTGTAGTACATTTTTATTGGCATGAGTGAGGCTTAATACATACCACCTTGTTTTCTCTGTGCCTGAACAAGGAAGGTTGTGCAAGTTGGACTTACCAGTGATTAAGAGACCTAAGCAAGCTGGACTGATAAGATCATAGATTTTATGACCACTATGTGTCATTATATCATCTTATCTGAGCTCCTGGGTAGCACAGGCTGTAGAGCTTCATCCTTTATCCTTCTTAAGCCAATACGTTTTGTTAGAGTAAGACTTTTTTCTAGACCTACCAGCCATTACTCTCTGGATTTGAGTTCTTGTGGGCATGCTGCAGAATCACAAGCAGCTGGCCTGTATCAGAGCTTCTAGACAACTTCTGCTTCTTGTTCCAGATGTGATGTTTCTCGTTCTGCAAAAAAACATGTAGAAGTAAAGAAGTTAAAAATACCTAGGGCTCGTCCTGAAGCCAGCCCCTCGGTGCACTCCTTGCACACGGAGTGCCTCTTTCCAAGAGCACATCTTCAGCCCCACAGCCATCTCTCCCTCCATGTGACTCCTCTGATTGCAGCTGCTGCTCTTTCTTAAATGTGTCTGAGCTGGAGTACTGAGCTCTTCTGATGGGTTGATGCTTTGGGGCATTTCGGGTGGTTCCACCAGTTTCACAGCTGGCTGGGTACTGGCTGTGACCAGCACCTGGCCCCAGCTACCGAAATGTGCATGTGTGCCCAGCACAGCACTCAGGGTGGGTTAATGGGGTGCTCATGCACAAACTGACTGCTCGTGCATGGAGTATTTGGGTCCTTGAGCATAAATTCCTTGGTCATTCATGCACGTACTGATTGGGTGCTTATGCATGAAATACACCCCCCAAGCATAAGTTGTTTGGGTGCTCATGCATGAAGCATTTGAGTGCTCAAGCAGGACCTAATAGGGCATTCAAGCATATTCTGATTAGGCACTCGTGTACAAACTAATTGGCTGCTCATGCATGTACCAGTTGGGCACCCCTGGATAAACTGATCATGTGCTCATGCATGAATTAATTGTGCACTCATGAACAAATTAATTGGCTGCTCATGCACAGACTAATTAGGCACTTGTGTGTGTACTAATTGGGCACTCATGCATTAATTTAGTGGGTGCTCATGCATGAACTACTGGAGCATTGCTGCATAAACTAATTGGGTGCATGTGGGTGAACTAATTTGGCACTCATGCATGACCTGATGGGGTGCTCATGTGTATTGTTTTGGCACTCATGCATGAGCTAATTGGGTGCTCTTGTGTAAACACCATAAACCCTGCAATTTATGCCCGATACTCTCATTCCTGTGCCTTCCAAAACCTTTAGCACTTCGGGTGGTTTGGAATTGAGTTTGAGTTGTGCAATTTAGGCCTAGAGCTGAGTGGGGCAGTAATTAGAAACAGATGGCACAGAAGAAGAGCTCCTTCTCTCATGGAGATTAATGACCATCAGTTATATATTCTGTGCCATCCTAGAACATCCCCCCGGCTCACATAGTTACTGTTCCTTTCCTTGCCCATTGTAAGCTCTAAACTCCCTTTGTCTGTTCCAGATCACTCTGCTGTTCTCCCCAAGCCTCTTCATTTCCTTCATAGCCTTTAGTTTTAGAGCTCATGTTCATCCCTTGTTTTTACAGAGGGCAACTTTGGTGAGTCAACTAAACTGTACCTATCTCTTTCCTCTCGTGTCCTTGAGTCTTTCTCAGGTGTTCCTCTTTGCTGCCTGAAAATCACTTCTTTTAATCATGAGACTGATGTTCAGCTGGTGAGGCTTCACCCCGAAGGAATGCTCATTTATAAAGGGGATCAGCACCCCTGAGACAAGTCAATGCAGCACTCTTTTAGCACAAAGCATCTGTCGACAACAAAAACTTGGTGATAGAATTACACGGTGCCCTTACCAGTGGCCTACATTAAGATCACTGCCACTACTGGGAAAAAACCAAAATCCTGTTCGAGATACAAACTAGCACGGTAAATCCGTCCTGGATGTGTCCTGTGAGTACACGGAACACACACGGGTATGGCTCGGGCTGCAGCACCAGAGGGCACTGTTACACACACCCGTTCTGCCGCTCCTCCAGTCTGCTGTAGGGTGGGATGCTTTTTTGAGAGAGCTATCGAGCACCAAAGGAGCTGCTGTTCCCGTGATGTCTCTATGTAGATTCAGTGCTTGTGATAGAGCTGGATCGGTCCCTGGAACCGGCACTTGTGCTAGAACTTTCTTTGCAAAGACTGAGCTACAGTGTAACCAAAATCAAGTTACACTGAAAACCCACCCAGCCATCCCCTGCCAGACCTGACGGCACCGCTTTTCTAAAGAGCAGCGAATCTGTGGGGCAGGGGGCGTGAGGGGAGCTGGTTTGTCCACTTATCATACAGGGGGGTTGGTTACATGTGGGCTGGTTACCAGGGGTGTGGTGGACATGCAGGTTGGTTACCAGGGGTGTGGTGGACATGCAGGTTGGTTAGCTACGCAACCACAAAACTGGATTTCTGATGCTGGGCACTTTTTATTTCTCATTTCCAGGAACTATAATTCAGATTTTGCAACCATACATATGCATAATTCCCACTGAAGCCAGTGGGTAGGTTTTTGTGTAGAAAACGTTGAAGAAATCAGCTCTGTGGGTGGCACATGTCCAATCTCATGTTTTATTGGTCTTAAACCAGCAGCAATGCCCTGTTGGTCCCTATTGCATATTTCTAAGTGTTTGATAATGTGGTTTTGAGGTTTCAGGCAGGAGCCTGATTGGAAACAAGGCATAAATAAGATACAACAGCTGTCTGTGGCCTCCTGTCCTGAGCTCGTGTGGTGCAATCTCAGCAATGCCCACCTATAGAATTTTCACAGCAACATAAAGAAGGAAGTAACAGACCAGCTCCACCCAGGACCTTTCACTCCAGAAACACAAGGGTGGGATGTTGCAAACAGGCTCATTGCTGCATTTCAGAAGTAGATGAGAAGACAGCAACTGCAATCCAACTCTGGGCAGCAACTGGGAGAGCCCTGGCACTGGTGCTGGAGCCTGGTTTGGCTTCCTGGGGCTAGCAGGGGGCTTGATACACTGCTGTGAGGGATGAACTGCAAGGAGAACCTGGCTGCCTTGGTTAGCACAAGGGCGGAGCCTCCACTGCCCCATGTCTGA
Organism: Aegotheles bennettii; assembly: GCA_013398125.1. Lineage (NCBI taxonomy): Eukaryota > Metazoa > Chordata > Aves > Caprimulgiformes > Aegothelidae > Aegotheles > Aegotheles bennettii. Next base: position 1,711,398 of record VZRW01001923.1, on the reverse strand, counting down.
GATCTTCCCCTCCTTTTAGTTTCTCATTCTCACCAACTACTTTGGGAAGGCCAGCATCTGTGTGTGCCTGGCCTCTTCTAGCAGCAGCAGGTTCTTCTGCTACATTAAAGTGACATGTAGTCACGGTCTCTTAGTTTGTAGGGTTCTCCGTGTAAAAATAAAAAGCCTTGATTGTGTCCAAGGCAGAGCCTCATTGCAGTTCTTCTTTTGGGTGGATGCTGCACTGCAAGTGGCAGCACATGACTCGTGTGTATGATGAAGCACATACAGGAAAAATCTGTTAGGGCAAAGCTTGCTTTTTTTTTTTTTTTTTAAAAAAAAAGGAATTCTTGGGGTCTTTTCCAGGCTTCTGCAGTGCCTCATTGTGAAGTTTCAGGCAAATGTGCTGTTTCTCTCAGTTTATGCAGGTATAAACCAAACACAAATATGTATTTAACCAATGAACAAACTCCCCCTGGAGCAGGACCCCTGGCTTCTGTTCCTGACTCTGCCACTGAGCACTGCAACACCTCAGTGCGTTGGACCTTGGCTTATGTGTTATATAAAAGGGAGATAAAAATGTTAACTTCCTAGCATGTGCATTTAGAATTAATAACTAGTTATAGAGCACTTTTAGACTCATCAGTATGAGAGGGGTTATCCTGGAAAGTGTTGTGTTTCATTCTGGCCCTCTGATGCATTTCTCTAAAATCCAGTGTGGGTTCCATGCTGGATAAGGGACCACTGATGGAACTGCAGCGTGAGTGTGGGCAGGTGGCTTTGCTTTGCCTCCTGCGTTCAGGGGTGCAGCCTGCTTCTCCTGCATCTGCATCTCCTGCTGTGTCGCACCAGACCCTTCAATCACGTGTGGTATGGGATGGTGGGGCAAAGTCCAGCCCAGCCAAGTCTGAACTCAGCTGGGCTCCCCAGTGCTACCCCAGTACAAATGCTAAAATGATCCCCCGTGCTGCATCAGAGGGCATCTGTGCGTCCTGCAGGGCTGGAGCCTCAGAGTCTACCACACTGCTGCCAGCTAGCTGGAGAGGGAGTTAAGTAAGAAAATAAAGTATTATTTTCATTTGGTAAATGGAAAGTATGGAGCAGCCCTTCCCACGTTTGTTGCTCCCTGTTCAGATTATTCATTTCCACACCATTAAAACGCGAATGCAATTCCTGCCCTTTAAACTAATTCATGTAAAAACTCTTTCTCCAACCACAGTGTAGTCTCTTAATGAAAGCTGGGACTGAGTAAGCCAAGGGTGGAAATTAAAGCATTACCAGAGCGCTCTGCTCAGTGCTGCATTCCTGAGGTGTCTTTATCTGATCCTATACAATTGCCACAGGCTTTTGGGGCCGGATCCTGCCCCGCTCTGCGCTGAGCTTAGGCAGCAGCTGCCTGAGCTGGTGGTGGCTTTCACCAGTGTCAGGCTGGTGCAAGCGAGGAGAGAGTGGGACCCACTGCCTCCTTCCTGGCAGGACTGAACTGCACCGCTTGAAGAGCAGCCTTAATTGCTGCTGAATCAGTTAGGCCATCTTTAATCAAATCCTCCCCTCCCCAGCTCTGACATGTGATTTTTATCTTTTCCCCTGTCAACAGTATTTAGTTATATTAATGGCTTTCCTGGCATGAGCCAACATGGTTTTTCATCTGTTTGATTTTAGTCATTCTTTCTCTTACACTTGGGAATAACCCCAGCATTTGCAAACCAGAATTACCCCGGTTTTGCACAGTGAAAAGAATGGGTTATTTGCACAGGCACCTGTCCCTTGTCCCTTTGGTGCTCGCTGCCATCAGGGACTGCCACTAAGTCTTGGCCGACTTACAGCAGTGTGAACTTGGAAAGCCTTGTCCTGTGGACCTGCTGCCTGGCCCCAAGGTGATGTCTCATGGCCAGAAGGAAATCAAAAGGCCAAGAACTAGCGGGAGGTCCCTGTTCCTCCTTCCCTGCGGAGCAGTGGGACAGTGACCATCCTTATTCGGATCACAGTGTAAAGTTACAACCTAGCCCAGAGTAAGTTATTACTAAGCACAAATAAACCTCTATTAATGTGTCCATCTGCATTTATAGATAGGAATTTAACATGAAGCTAAACCAATTAAAATAACTGGAGCTGCCCTGGCTGCATGAGGAGTGACAGCAATGCTGGGTAGGAGCAGACGCTCCCGGGACGGTTGGGCATGGGTGAGAAGAGACAACAGGAGTGAAAAAAGATACTTTATGCAGCTGATCCTTCTGCTGATGCAGTTGTTTTGTGCCGTGTACTTTCTCGTGCTTTATTGAGTTTAATTTTAAACATCTCAGTTGATGGGGCTTCTATGGTTTCCCTGGGGAACTCGTTCCTTAGCCTACCCTAAATTTCCCTTCATCTTTATCTTAGATCTTCCCCTTATAAAGCACACTAATGAAGTGAAATACTGCTTTCCCTTCTTTCTCTGTTTCTTATGATATTAAAATATATTCTTCCACACCTGGGTTGGCAGGGAGGGTTTTAAATCCATGCTGCAGCCATGCTGGAGCACTGCAGAAATGTGTAACTCGATGGGAAAGGGTTTGTAACAAACCCCCTGCAGCCCCAGCCAGTTGTACGCTCAGATACGGGCTTGCCTTCATAGGGCTCATCCTTGCTGTGCTGTTTCTTCTCATCCCTCAGTGTTCCAGCGTATCCTGTGCTATCATGGAACAACAGTAGGAAAATACATATTCTCCAGAATTTTCAAACATTACAGGAGCGCTCAGAGCCAGAGGAGTTTTCTGCCAGGACTGTGTGTTGTTAGAGCAGAGGCAGACAGGATTTCATAACCAACCAGCACAGGGAACCTCCAGCAGTGGGGCTTAGAAAACAACATGCCAGTGGGTTTTAATGTCTTCTAATCGACATCTGCTTCACTATTAGATGTTCAGTTTATTTTACTAGAACCACACAGAAAAAGGGAAGGGGTTTGTCTGATCCTCTAGGCTACACTAAAAAAGAATTGAAAAAAGAAATAATTGCAATTATTTTTATTTCTGTTTAAATAATAAATAAATAGACAAAATGCTTTATTTACAAGCTTTTTGATATTTTATTTTCTTTTATTTTTATAAAAGTGAACTAAATATTGACCTGGATATTTTGAACTGAAAAATTGGAACGGTTTCATTTTTCTGCATTTTCTTTTCATATACTTTCTTCCACTCTTGAAATGCTTTATACAAGCATTTGTGGAAAAGTTATGCATAATACTTAAGAATGGCCAGATTTTTAAAAAAAAAAGTTTGGGTTTTTTTCCCCGTCTGTGATTTTAATAAAAAATAAAATTGAGATTCACATTTGCATAGAGATAGAAGATCCAAGGGAATGCTGGTTTTAATGTTGCATTTATGCATTTTTCTTTCAAAACGTTTCGGAGTGGAAGGGAAACAATGTAGGAAATAAAAGAGAACAAAGGCTCGATGCAGAAACGAGCGTGATGACAGTGCAGTGAGCAGTTTATGACTAGAATTGTTCAAACAGCTGGAGATTGTATTACACTGTTTATCATGTTTAAACCTGTGTCAAAATGACATATATTGTGGAAGTTTTTGTGTGAGATTGTGAACTAGGTATTACGTGAACAAGTCAACCATATGTTATAAAATTCTTCTGGGGACAAGAAATCTAGCGGAGACTAAAGGGAAGGGTGAGTTCAGTGAAGAAGTCATCTCCTCTTGAGACAGAGGTGACAGCGTGGGCTGCATACGAAACACTTGTGTGGTTTGCAGAGCTCCATGAATCATATAATTCAGTTGACTTTTTTCCTCCACTTTTTATGTCTTTGTAGAATACCCTTGGGTTTGAGGTCTTTTTTCCTTAATTTTGTTTTTTATTTCTTTTTTTCAATTTGGAAGGGAAAATAAGTCAGAATCAGTTCCTCCCCCTTTACGTTTTCTCCATGACACTCCGGAGGAGCGTACCTGTGGCTGCCTGCCCGCGAGTCACGGGTCAGTTCTGGTTCCCCTAACTCAGAGAGACTTATTCTTGTCATCATGTTTTGCTTGTGAACACTGCTAAAATTTGCAAGTCAGCAGAAGGCTGGGGCACGGCAGAGAGCTCCCCTGGCCTGCTGGACAGATTGAATTTCACCCACTAAATATGTTTGAAACTGCGGGAATTCAAGCCGCTCACAATTTCTGTGGTCATTTGTGCTAATAAAGTTTGACAGCCTGAATGTTAATGGAAAGTAAACAGGAGAGGGGGTGCTAACAAGGTCATAATGAAGCTCACATTTAAATTGAATTGAAATGAATATATGAACACTCATGAGAAACAGTTTGTCTTTCTCCTCTAGGCTGTAGTGCAGCATGTGGTAGCAGTGGGCAGTTTGTGAGTGGCAGATAAAAAGGGAGCTATAGCTATTCTGCAAGGACAAATTACAGCTGGTTTAATAAAGCAAACTGAAGCTGCAAAGGAGGGAAGCAGGGGAGGATGCTCCTTTGCAGGAGCCCACCAGTCACGGCAGCTCACTCTTGCCCTCTCATTGCTATGACTCCCAGCAAACCACACTTATGTCTCCAGTGTAATTCCTATTGATTCCAGTGGCACAAGCCTGCAGGGGAGTGCTGATCTGGGGTCAAATTTTACCAGATGTGAATGCTCTCAAGTCCCCTTAAATCTGATTTTGAGCTCAGGACTGCTTCACTTCTTGCAGGAGGGGGCTCAGCTGAGATCAGGCTGGCTAGCAGATCATTTAAAGAGGTCTTTTGCTACTGTCATGGTCAGTCTTTTAATTTATTCTGTTTTAAATAATGGCTGAATACAGACAAATGAGTGCTTGCATTCTCTCGCGTGTGCATACAATGAATATGTCATAGCCAAGGAATTGGGCTGACTTATCCAAAGCTGTTGGCTCTTTCTTTCCAGGCGTGCTTTCCTAATTCCAGATGGATAAGAGAACAGTGGTGTGCAAGGAACCATCCCCCTCCTTCCCCTCCTCCCAACTTTGGCATAGTTGTGTTTATTGCCTGTGACTGAGGGAGTTTCAATATCCCTGCAAACTTCTGTCCGCGGAACCCCAGCGAACAGAGCAGCATTGGTGCAAAACCCTCCGTAGCCATCAGATGCTTTTCTGTGACTCAAAAACATTTCAGGCTCTTTTGTAACAAATGTAAATGGCAAACCAGAGGTCAGGAATGGTCTCGAGGGCAAAGGCTTGTGTCTAATCTTTATTTTCTCTTTATGAGCTGCTGTAACAACTTTGAAGGTATGAAAGAAATCAGCAGAAACGTGGGACAAGGCGATCTTATTAGGAAACTGGTACATAGCTTCCCAGACTTGTTCTTTGACCTCCTTTGAAACAACTCTGCGGCCAGGATCCTCAGATGGTTCTAAGGCATAAATGGAGCTGCAGATTTACTTTAGCAGGGATTTAGTGTTTGTGTTCAATGATAGATTCCCTCCCCCCACCAGAAGATGCTTGCAGCAGAAGTTTTCAGCCATTTTAATCTTGGTTTTAATAGAATGGTTTTCTTTACATATTTTTCAAATGACTGTAGAGATGATAGATTGCTTGAGCTTAGTGTTTCTGGATGGCTTCAGGAAATGGGGCCAGTTTGAGAGATAAAGGTTTTGGTCTTACAGTGATCTTTAAAACGAATCCTCATAAGCCTCCTTAGAAATTTGCATAGATGGGGGCAATTTTGGGTTGGACTCTTGGGTTGATGACATTACGTTCTTACCTTCAAAAAACCAGGGTTTTCACCATATAAAGATCTCTTGGTACTGTTTGCAAGGATGGACATAACAGTGACAGATTGTTAGGCTGAATGCTCAAGGTTTTTAATGATCTGCCTGTTTCACTAATGACCTGTACGTGACTTTTTGGCTTGACAACCAAAAAGCAAAAGGGAAAAAACCCCTGAATTCCTTTTGCGTCCAACAAGATATTCCATTTACCACTCCACCCATGCTTCATTTTTGGGCTCTCGCCTTTGGGACAGGGGCAGCAAAATTTGCAGAGCTGCCTGAGGTAGAGGAAATGCTGGCATTTGCTGTGTGCTGTGACTAATGGGATAAGAGGCTCAGCTCCAATCTGGGAGCCCCAGGTTTGATCCCCTTCTGTTTAGAAGATGTGCAAATCTCCTTCACCCAGGCTGGAAGTCCTTGCAAGGTGGGGACTCGCTCGGGCTCCCCCCAGTGCTCCACTTTGTGTAATGTGCTGGGACACGAAGAGAAAGGACTGCGGTCTCGTGTGATGGCAGCCAAGGATGAACACTGTTCTCAGTCCCCTCCACTGGTCAGAACTGGGCAGCAGGTTCATCCTGTGGACAGATACTGTTTCCCAGCAAGCTAAACATTTCCCAGCAAGTTTGCTGTGTACCAGAAAGAGATTTCATCAGTTCCCCACTCTGGCACTGCATGCCTACTGCAGCTGATGCTGAGTTTCCCAAACCATCCCATGCTGTTCAACCACATTAAATATTGTGCTGAAGCTAATTAAGCTGACAGTTTGGGAATGTTTTTATTAACTTTGCTTGCTGAATTTCCTCCCCCCCTGGACACTGGCTCTTGTAAGTAACTTTCAAAACCTGATTCAGAGCATTTTTCCTTTATCAAATTCACATTGGTGTGAGATTGTAGGTTGATGCTGGACTTATTGCCTATGTTAGTATAGAGGAAGAGTGGAGATCTAAACACTTAATCTAGTTTAATCTAGAGGGATGTGACTGATAGGCCTTTACAACACTTCCTTAAGATTGGGAAAATTGAGTCTCTGACACATTTTATTCTCCTGTAGCTGAATATTCATTCAGGAGGTGTTTCTGACAGTGCTCCGGGCATCAGTCCCTGCCACAGGGCGTCAGGAGGGCTGGGGCAGCTCCTGTGCTCATCAGCTTGGAGCAGTCCCTATAAAACACCAAAGCAGAAGAGCCCTGATGCGTGGGGCAGTGCAGGCCTTCAGCCAGGGCTGTTTTTTTGATACAATGGGTTCTGACTTGGAATTTTCATTTTTAGGGTTCTTCATATATTATGTGTAATAATTCATTTGAGAAAAAAACCACTCCTGTTGGGCTTTAGGCTGCAGAAATGCTCACAAAAAAGTCTGATCTGTTCCATAAATACATCCTAGGGACCTTCACCTCCCTCCAGGCTCTTATGCCAGAAAGAAAAATAGCTGCAGGCCTTAAATCTGATTAAATTCTTCCGTTGCTTCTGTGTGAGGAAGTGGTTGAAGTGACAGGATCTGGTCAGTCTGTAAAAGCTGTTTCAGTTGTTGATGAAGGGCCAGCCCTCATGAAATCACTGAGAACTTTTTCCTTTGGGATGATAAATGGTCGAGTCCTTGAAAAAATATCCCATACTTTAAAAAATGCCCTTTGAGCATCAGAGCGAATACAGGCGAGGGCACAGTTCTGTGCATGCTGCAAGTCCCCTGGGGGAGCAAAGGGAGACAAACACCTTGGTGGACTGGTGAGGGGCAGGAAGGGGATCTAAATATGGCATAGTAAGTCCATTTATTTTCTTGTCACTCTAGACATATTAAGCACTGGTACCTATAGCTAACAGATAAACAAACTGGGCTCTCTTTTAGAAAATATGTGAACACAGTTGCTCATTGTCAGTCTTGCGGGCAAAAAAATAATAAACACAGATGTATATTGGAGAGGGATGGAAATGCTCTGAATTCTCCCAGCTGAAATCCAGGCTTTGAGAGGAGCCAGAGGAGAGACTCTCCCTGGATGTCATCAGTAGCAGCAGCGTGTGGGCTGTGATCCTCTTATTTAAGGACTTGAGAAAGTCAGGAGGAGGACCTGGCACGCTCCTTACTTCATTGATAGGCTTTGCTGCCCCCTGAATGGTACCAGTTTATTTTCCTCTCTACTCTGATGCCTCTTGGGCTTGATCCATCTTGGGCTGCAGTAGCAAAGAGGTTGTTGATGACATGAGCTTCCAGCCCTATTTTTCTGCCTTTTATACTGGTCTGTAACTTTGCACTTGAGCAGGGAGCTCGTCTGTGAGCGTTGCTGCTTTGAGACCATGTGGCTGTTGAAGAAAAATATAGGTTATAAATTTAGATTGTGTTAATCCTGTATATGAAATAATGATTTTCTAAGTGACAAGAGTATACTAATTATGAATTGCTTCATTAGGCAGCAGTTTTAAGAGAACCCAAAACACCACTCAAATATATCTAATAAGGAATGACCTAATTAACAAACCCCACTGTCTGCATTCTGCCCATCACTGGAACACGTTAGAATTTTCCAAGTTAAACTCTGAACTTCAGCTGTTAACTGTGTGTGCTCCATAGCCAGTTCATGATGCCACATGGCCATAGCTGTGCAGGATCAGTTCTGCCCAGCCCAAGAGAAGCTGGACGTGTGCTGTGGTCTCTGCCTGGCGGTGGGGTGTGTTGGGGAGGGCCAACACATGCATTGGCAAGAGCAGGGCAGCTGGCTCTGGCACACTCTGAGCATGGCCTTGACCCCCCATGCCTGCTTGCCACGGCTGTGCTGGACTCTGCGCCTCCTCCTCGGCCTTTGCCAACATCCTGCAGCTCAGCTCTACTTACCCCTTCCTCCTCTAATGACATAATTAGCTTTCCACCTACTGCACTGCACCAGTGAAGCTCAATTATGTCATTATTGGTTTTAATTGGTATTGTTCTGATACTTAGAGGTCCCCGTCACAAGTTAGATCTTATTTTGGAACTTTTTTTTGCCTGAAACGGGGGGCAGTTGTGCAAGAAGGGCCATGAACACCTAGAAAATGATTTGGCTTCAAGCACATTTTTCTAGCTTGTCTGTAAAATCCCAGATGGTGGAGATTTGTTTTGTTTGATCTGTTTGTTTGCAGTGAGAGAATCCTGTCTTGGCTGGGTTCTGATAAATCCAAAACCTCTAGAAAAAGAAAGTTTCTGTAATTTTTTAAAAAAAGTATATGTACAATAACTCCTTAATAGATCTCATTGGGGAACTTTCGCCTGTATTTTGAGATCTGAAATAAAATTCTCCTCACACTGGTATTTTCTGTTGCATGTCAACATTCACAAGTCCCAAACAGGTTCACTATCCCCGTGTGCCAGATGCTGTATAAACAGGAGGGGATGAGTCAGCCCAAGCAAATCTAAATAGAAAACAAATTGGAATTAAGCAAAATTTGGGAGTATATTTCCATTTATGAGTGATTTTTTTTTTTTGTGAGGCATCCGAAGCCCCACATCTAGTTGTATTACAGTAATGATTAATTTTGTTATTGTTTATCCTACAGAAATTATAGGATCAGTTCTTAGGATCTTATCGTGAGTGCTGCCTTAATTAATGCTATTTGGAAAGTCCCAGTACCTAGAGTTAAGATGTTGCTTAATACTCAGCTTTCATATAAAAAACCCCACTAAGTTTCTTGTCTTTGTGGTTTCCAAAGGAGCTTTAAAACATGACTGAGATGTTGAAAAAACTCCCAATTTGTGATTTTAAGAAGTCCAACTCGTGACTTTTTAAGTGTCCAGTGTTAGAAATGTTGGTAAAATGCTCAGGAGATAAATCCAGCCCAGCACGAGGCTCATGAATCCTTGTTGCATAATGGGATTTTCATTGTTCTGCCTCGGAGTTTATTTTGTCCAGAGTCACGCAGGGATGGGAGTCTCTGGTTTCAAACCTGTACCAGAGCGAAGTGCCAGTGAACACAGCAGTATTTCATCTCAGCTGCTTTGGTTTCTCACAGCCTGGCTGCCTTTCTCTTAGAGGAGGTTGGGCTTCTTGGAGGCATGTGCATTGAGTGTTAGAATCTGTGAGTACTGAGCCCGAGATCTGGGCAGCTCCTGGCCATGGAGAGCTGATATCAGGTTGTGCTGATCCTGCTGCTCCCGCGTGGCTCATCCCGCGCCCAGCAGCCAGGCACATCCCTGCGGGATGTTCTGCCCCCTGCTCTGGATGGGAAACTGGCAGACAGCTCGCTGCAAGGTGTTGAGGGGAAAATAGATTAGTGTGAACCAGAGCGAGTCTCAGAGCTGTCATAGTGCTTTAGAAAATAAAGCTTGAGGTAAACAAAGCAACACGCCTGCTTCCATGCAGCCTGTGGGATTGCTGCCGCCAGCCTTTCCGACGGGCTCAGGAATTCCATCTATTTCCTACCCCAGCTCCTCTCTGCCTCCCAGTGTTGACCGAGACTTCCCACGTGGCCAGGTGCTTGGTGAGCCTTAGCTCCTGCCAGGGAAACTGAGTCACGGAGCAGAAAGCACTCAGAAAGCCCGTGTGGGCTCTGTCCCACGGCACGGCGGCGGCAGGCTGGGGACTCGGGTACGGCTGCAGTCCCTTGCCTTAATGCAGGATCATGATTCCTGGGTTTGTGCACTATTAGCACCATATGTTTTGTATCTCTGATCTTTATATTTCAAATTCATGAAACATCAGACTATTTAAATACTTCTCCTGAGATAACTCGATGGGTTTTGCCTTTTTTTGTTGCTGCTGCTGCTGCTAAGACAGTGCCCTAGGCAGGACTCAGCTGGCTGAGGAATTGGAAACAGCCACAGCTGCGAAGGACTGGGAAAGTTTAGCAATTAGATGACAAAGAAAAGAGAAGAAAAATGCCAAAGCTACAGGGGAGCACAGGTGTGATCACATCGCTGCGCACTTCGAGACTTCCAAGCACGATCCTTTCCAACAGAAACCTTTTTTGCTTTCTTTTTTGAATGAATAAATAGTTGGCACCCCTGGTGTGCAGCACCGTGTGAGTGGCAGCAGGATGGCCGGGCTGCTGCCCTGCCTTGCCCCTCTCAGAGTTATTGCAAGGAAATGAGGATTTTCTGCCCCCTACGCTGATTTTGCAGTTCTTTTATTAATTGGATTTGACTCAAGTCAGATGAAATGGAAGCTGGCCTGCCACTCATCTTCCCTTTAAGCCCTCCAAACAAAGCATACCTGATATGTATCTAATTTTTTTGCGTGTTTCATGTTAAAAGGATGGATTTCCCCCCTGTGTTAATAAAAACCAACCCCCAAACCTAAACCTTTCCCCCAGCTTTCTGCTGCTGTCCCCTGCAGCCAGACCATACCTGTAGTGGGTGAGTGTGCCAGCCATGGCTCCCTTCCTCCCATGGAGGAGAGGCAATTTCTGCCAGAAGAACTACAAAAATAGCATCCTCTTTAATCCCTAGGTCTGATTGCCACCAGGAGTGACCGTTAGCCATGAAAACACCAGTAAACTTTATTGGCAGTTAGAACTGGTGTGTATTATTTGAAAACCAAAAAAGGCAAAATAAATAGTCATGGAACCACTAAAAGGTGCACGAGGAATCCTCATTTCACATTTGCCTTCGGAATTTCAGCTGTCTGATATGAATACTGGCTTCCTGGGTGTCTTGCAGAACTTTTTATAGAAGATGAAGCGATTGCTTCTGGAAGAGTTATTCCCAGAGTCTCTTCAAATATTGTCATTTGGGTGACAGCAGCAATTCAGCAATTGTTTTTGCCTTAAAGTGGTCGTATTAATTTGGTGCTCTTATTAAAACAATAGGACCTTCTTGTGGGATTTAAGTGCTTAATTATTAATTGGAAGTCCTCCGTGGTTAGCTAAGGTTATGTTTGAAGATAAGCTTTATGGCTGTAAGACCACTACTATAAATTAGATTGGCTTGATAAATTGATAGAGTTTTTAAAGGGAGGGGGTTTATTTCCCATCCGAGCATCTTTCTCCTCCATTCCTTCCCCTCTTGTTTCCTAAGTGTTTTTTTAGAGTTTTGAAAGCATAACACACAAAAGCCCAGATATTTTTCATTCAGAAAGATTTTAATTGAGAAATGGTATTTTAGTAAAATTAAAAATCCACTAAAATTCATTTTTCTTCAAAACTAGATTTATTTTCTGACTGTAGCTTAATTTTTCATTTAAAGTGTTATCAAAGTCCATAGATACTTTCCATTATAGAAAATATCATTAACATTTTTACGTAATATGTACATTTAAAAAGGAGGACAGGAAAAAACCCATCCATTTTATACACTGGACAAATTTGATAAGTTTTGATTAAATAGTCTTAGGTTTTTGCCCATCCTGATTGTAATACAGCCTGAGGCAGAAAAGGAAAACTCAGAACTTAAAATATCTATCAGAGCTCTTCTTGTTAGTGTAGCTCTGGAAAGATCTAAAATACATCTAAATTCTTTTTAATTAGCTCCTATAGAGGCATGGTTGCTATGAAAAGAAATTAATGGAGCTCATGCCTGCTTGATTTACATAGCCAGATTCTTTCTTTGGTTTTGAAACTGCTCTGATTATGTGTCACCTGTCCGTGTAACCAGAGAGGTAACTTAATCGTTCATATTATGCTGCGATGAATCAGAAGATGATTCAAAGGTCTATTTTGTTAGTACGCAGCATGTGTGAAAGAGGGAAGGAGCACAAGCTCAGTTTAGTGTCTCTTTCCCACTCACTCACGACCAGTCCACGGGAATTCCACTTACTTCCATGTGATTTTCTCTTTTAGTACTGACCTGAGACCCCTGGGAAGGGTTTTGATCTCTGGTGTTGCACCCACTGGCACAGCAGTGATTGACATGGGGCAGCCATCCCTGGTGTCAGTGGAGCTCAGGTGGGAATGGAATGATCCCTTTGACTTTCTTCATCCGGGGGGCAAAGCCAGGGGGGATGGAGGTGGGAGGTGGTTAGAGTTTGCAGGTTGGCCTCCCACCCCATGTTGGGAGCCTTTGTCAGGGAACAGAGTTGCCATCCTTGTACTTAATACCTCTGTTTTGTAGCAGCCCACATCAATTTTCCTGTGAATTTCCTGTGTGATCACTTTGTCTGATGCAAAGACAACTGTCTAGACATCTATTTACAAAAAAAAAAGAAGTCTCTCTATCCTGCAGTCTGAGAGAGGCCGGAGCACAAGAACAGATGGGTAAATATAGGGCATATGAGATTGATTTGAAACCAATAACTGGGAAGGTAAGTACTGGCACTCGACTGAAAGAGCTGCAGTTCTATTGCAGAGTCCTACATAGCTTTCAGATCTCGCCCCTGCTTACCTGCTCACTATTGATGGGACTGGAGTATTCCATTTCTCCAAGAGCCTTAATGGATTTGTTTGTTATAAACAGGCAGCAGTTCCTGGGCGGGGGGCATTTTTTTGTTAGTTTTATTTTGTTTTGTTCTCATATGAAAATATCATCTTGGCATCCTCCTATTCATTGCAATCAGCTTGAGGAAGAAAGCAGAGCACGTATTGAGCTGGCTCTGCCTGGTTATTTCCAGTCTGCCTGCAGTAGGTGCAGTGCTTAGTGTTTTCCCCAACAACTTTATTCTGTTTTCTTCTCTCTTCATGTTTCTCCTGCTGTCCTAGAGGGCAATAATGCAGACTTCCATATCTATGTGTGCCAGAGCTTGTTTTGAACCTGGAACTTTCTAGCATACTGCTGAATCTCCCATGTTTCTCTCATGCAACCTCCCAGTGATGAGAGTTTATCCTTCTGGGTCTCCACCTTCTCTGAAATATTCTCCAGCTCAGCAGTGGCAGATAACTTACAGCCAGCTTTTCCCTCTTGTTTTAAACTGAATCAAAAAAGCCCCAACCCAATGCTCTGACAGAATATTTGGAGAACATTAAAAAGTGCAACACCTGGCAGCAAAGAGAGACTTGTCCTCTCAGCCTCCACACCTCTCCTGGAGCTTCATCAACCTTGATGCTGGGACCTACCAATTTTAGAAGCTTTCTATTGCACAGGAGGCTTTAAATCAGGGCAAACCAAGAACCCCACGGGTCAGAGACTCAGAAATACCAACTGAATGCAGTTCAGTGTTGCAAGCAGCATCACTCACGTGCTGCCTGTTGAACTCCTGCAGGAGATGACACTTTCTTACCCCGGGCTCAGCCTCTGAGGGAGCCTCTGGCATGCTCTGCCATGGTGCCGGTGGTGCCAGTCTGCTGTGGGGCTGCCTCACTGCTTCTGGCTGCATGTAAAATCACTCTGTGACCACAGTACGAATCAGTGGGCCTTGCTAAAGTTGCTTAGGGGCATCAGAAAAAAAAATAGTTGAGTGTCTTTGGGCTGATACACAGCAGAACCATTGCTGCTCACAGCTCAGCTGTCCTCTGGACTTGTTGCACCACCCACAGCAGGGCAATGACTTGCACTGCCTTTACCAGCTGGTGTTTGAGTTATGGTGGTGGCCGAAGTCCCCCTCCAAAATGAAGCCTTTTTGTGCTAAGAACCACTGTGCTGATATGTTCTGGGGGAGTCTGTCTTTGCTCTGCAGGAGTGGGAGTGCAAAGGGGGCTGGGGCAGGGGAGAGGCGGTGGTGTGGCCGTGGCACAGGTGGGTGCTGCACAGCGGGTGTGCAGCTCGCTCCAGCTCACATGGGAAGTCTGCAATGTTGGGAAATTATCCCAGATCTCATGAACGTCCTGCCTGCTGGCACAGATCCACAGCACCCTTCCTCTTCATTGTAATTTAGATTCCCTGGTTTCCTGCAGTTTTCTTAAATGAGTTTCAATAGGAGACTTTACCCCTCGAGCAGGGGATGAGACATTGGATAGGCATTTCAAGCATGGAAATGTTTTGTTCTTCATTATTTCGCTAAAAATTCACTACTTTCTTCATATGGATGCTTTTTTTAAAAAACTGAAGTCTGAATAAACATGTTGTTGAGTGTTTTAGGTAGCTAAGAGAAAGCCTGTTGACCTTTCTGACTGTGATAACTGTTTATAATTGAGTAACTCCTTATGAAAATATTCGCTGTTGACTTATTAACCCTTTTGAGGAGCAGTTTTTGGAATTTTTCCATTTGGCTTCAATAGGTCTTGGATTGAGACCATGATAGCGTGCTTTCCAACTGAAGTGGTTTCAGCCTTTTTAAAAACAGCCTGCATTAGCAAAAGGGTTTTTCACATCAAATATGTAGTCAGAAGAGTGAAATCAGTGCTTATCTATTGCTTTGCCTGGTTCCTCAAGGCAGCAGCTTTGAGAAAAATGAGTAAGATGGAATCAGAGTTTAGATTAACATAAAAGCTGCTGGAATTGCAGGTATTTTTAAGATAGCACAGGAAAAATAATATATTTTTAAAAGGTTAGAATGAATAATTGTTTCCATTAAAGGGACTTTGGTGCCTCTATTAGGTAATTCTAAGCTCCTTTCCCATTAATGGTAATTTGCCAGAAAAGAAAGGTACATTACATAAATATTTCAAAGTAACCTGGGCAGCAATTTGAAGATATTAAGCTTTCAACTTGACAGCCCCAAGCACCTTGATTCATCTTAACATTTGGTAAGATCTTAAATGCAAACAAACACTTTACTTGAACAGGGACTGACTTCAGAACCAAAATGAGCTTCATTCTACAGGACTGAACGAATATTAGGCACCAATCAATGTTTCCTCAAGAACGTTAATTATCTCATCTGGAAGAAGAGCAATAGGGATGGACACTTGAAGAAAAGCAGAGTCATTTTTCTAAACAAATCCTGGATCCACGGTCCACACACAGGCAAACCTGTACTTCATCTGCACTGCTCTCACAACAGCACTGTTTGGATTTGATTCTGCTTCCCCAGGAGCTGGTGCTGGGTGCAAGGCATGGGGTAATGCCACACATGTACAAGAAGCAGCTGAAATGGGTGTCACAAGTCAGTGGTGCAAAGGGGTGCTTCTCTATGGCCTGAGCCAAAGCCTGCAAAAAGGGAAGGAGAGCCTTTTTGGGAACTCCATTGGCCCTTGGATGAGCAGTGGTGGGCTGGATGTGCCGAAGGACTTGGCACCCATAACCAGGGCGTAGTTACTGAAGAGAGGGCAGCTAGTGGCTGCAAGGAACCAAACTTCCTCTGAAAACAGGGCTTGCAGAGTTCATGATGCCACTTCTGGAGAACATGCAGGATGGAAACTTCTCTGAGTCAGGGGTTTGTTGGTTAGAAAGAACTTGTGACTATGGAATTCAGTTATTAATACAATTTTAGCTCTAGGACTATGCTGAAGTATTGTGTAGCAGATGAGTGAAGTCAAAGGAGCTGTGGTCAGCCACTGGACAAAGCCAAGCAGGCCCAGGGAAACACACCTGACAGTAAGGCTCGTTCTGGGTTTGCCTGGGCTCAGGGACAGTTCACTGCCTCTTCACTGTCCTCCCCATCCTTTGGCATGTCCTCTTGATGCTGCTGCTCAGAAATGAAAAGCAAACTCAAGATGCAGCTCTGGGTTTAACAGATGCCGATCAGCGAGTGCCCCCCACTTCTGGCACCTCACTTCTTTTCCTCCTGCCTTTCCTCCTCTCTGTGCCCCATGGATACATTTAAACTCAGCAGCCCTGCCTTGGGCTTTCTACTTCTATTTTAAAGCTCCCAGTTAGAGAAGAGTTCTGTCTGTCATAGTTACCCTGAAGTCTTGTTGAATTTCTTTCTGGTTCTGTTCTGTTTTGTTTTGGTTTTAGCTTGGTTTGGTTTTTTGTTTTGTGTTTTTGTTTGTTTGGGTTTTGGGGGGTTTTTTGTTAATTTGTTTTTATTGGGTAAAAAGAGAAGTGACTTTTCTTAATTCTCTGCGAGTGTGAGCCTGCTGGAGGAAAAGCACAGAGTTCCCAGTGACACTAAGCCTCATTTGTCAGTCTCCATACTCCAGAAAGTAGGTTAGGGCCAAGTATACAGGGATTTGATTCCTTACTGGGTACACTGGACAGAAACTGGCATGGAGAGATATTGTAGTGTGCGTCTTATACCTTGTGATTAGTTCAGAGGCTCTTTCTGAACTCCTATTTGATGTGCATGTCCTCAGAGGATTCCTAAAACAGGGGTCGCAGTGATTTGTGGTCACTAAAGATTATTCTAATCATTGCAGTAATCCCTGGGACTGATACATAAATTCTGTATAAACAAATACCAAAAGACTGTCTCTGTCTTTAAGAACTTACAATCTAAATAGAGAAAAAAGGCAAACAAAGGATTATCATCACCAGGGTTGGGTGGAGCTAAGAACAAAACCCAAATCCCCTGCATTGCCTTTGCAACGTGTCCCTTCTTGTTCACTCAGATCATCCTGAGTTTTCTTCTTCCCCCCCCCCAGTGAAAGGGATTTTATGCCAGAGGTCTGGCACAGCTCCAGGTTGGACAACTCTGGGGATGTTTACACTGTGCATTGGAGAAGGGTTTCCTGAGCAATCAGAGTTTACAGCCAGTAAGTCCAGAGGGCACAAACCAGCATTGCTCAGGCCTCCTTACTCATGCCCAGAAGCCACCTGGCTGCTTTTGCTTTGTGACCACGCTGTGAGGAGGGCAGGCTCAGGCTGACTCATCCCTGGCCAGCACGGTGCAGTGACTGCAGCACACCATGCAGGGATTTTGTATTGTACTTCCCAGGCTGCCTGGGTAGGCTGTGCTTTAGGCTGTAGGTACCCACCAGTGTGAGACATGCCCTGTGTTTCCTGGAGTGGGCTCATATCCCATTTCCTAGAATAAACTATAATAAACCACTGCTGTTTGATGTTGTGTTGTTCTGCTTCAGCTCAGAAGTGACTGCAGTCACTGGTGGGCATTGTGAGCCTTGGCAGAGGCTGGGCATCACTTTGAGTGTGTATGAATCAAAGGGTTTGGGGGGTTATAAAATACTAAGTGTAGGCTGTTACATTATACTGTGATTATTCCTGAAACATCCAGTCCATCATTATGGGGAAGAAGGGCTGTAGCAAGTTGGCTGCTTTCCTGAGGCACATCACTGCCATGGGACTGACACTGGTGTCTCTCACACCAAGCAAAGGCTTGAGCATCCCTTGCTGAGTCAATCCCCTCGGCTCAGCTCCAGCGCGGCTCTTCAGGGGGAGTGTGTGCAGCAAAACTCCTGCAGAGAGCATGGGAGGAGGGTGGAGAGGGGAGTTTGCCTTGGAAGCACAGGCTGTGTGGGACACGGGAGAAAGGTCTGCATTTCTTGCTCTTCTTAGTGCTGTGGTAGAGCTACCCCCACCCTGGTCATCAGTCAGCCTTTTAAATCTGTCTTTGGTAGGACAGGTGCAAGAGTTGATAACTACCTAATTTGGTGATGTTGAGCTCGCTGGTTAGTGTTTGTAAAGTGTTGTAGGAAGGCTAGGTGGTACTCTTGAGCTGGGTTTTGCCAATGCTTACCCAAGAGGAAAAGTGCTGTGGAAATCAGTAGGGGCACTTGCTCTTCAAAGCCAGGTGCTCTCCTGCATGCTGGGAGGTGGCAGAAGGTGCTCTGCTGGTCCTCAGGCTGCAGTCCAGGCTCAATCAGGGAAACTCTTAAGCACATGGTTAATTTGAGGCATGGGGTTGTTAGTCTTACTGCTGTTCAATATTTGTGTGTTTGCTTTGCTGAGTGGGAACAAACTGAAGTGCATGATCTGGTGACCCCAGAGCTGGGCGAGCAGGTCCTGAATTCATGATGTCTTCTCCGGATAAGGCGTAAGTGCATTTGGTGGAAGGGTTTTCTGTCTCAGGCCATCTTGTGCCAGCAGTCCAACCGGCATTTTTACACTCTCACTCAAGGGAGCTGCAGGAGAAATGAGTGCTGATGTGCACAGCAACATCTGCATCGTCTGATACTGCCTTCTGCAAAGGGCCAAACCACCTCTCACCCTGCTACAGCCCCATGCACAGTATTTCCCCTCTGGGGCCTTTCACACCACTGGAGCTGGCAGTGTTCACAGTCCCCTCAGCCATGCCTTTTAAAAGTAAGTGTAGTTCATAAACACTCAAAACCAGTTTAGTTTATTAAATTTTACTGATCAATAAGTGGTTGGAAAGCAGCTGACTGCTTGCAGCTGGCACATTTGGGCTGGAGAGCATCTACTGATGATGAGATTCTGCAACATACAACTCACACCTGTAAATGTTCCTAACAGCTGATAAACACCTGTAAACCCTCTATTAGCTGTTTGTTAGAGACCTTTTATTAAAGAGATGACCCTCAGTTGTACTAAGGAGAAAAAGAAGTTGGCAAGTGTGGGGTGAGATTTTGACAGCCCGTTTCAGAAGGACTTGGCACCAGCCAGCCCAGCTCTGGGCAGTGGAGCTGTGGCACTGAGCAGCTGCCCTGGGCTGTTGAAGCCCTGCTGGCATGGCTGTGCTCGCAAGGGCTGAGCCTCTGATCCAGGATGGTTTTCCCCTTCAGCATGTGGATGGACTGGACTGTGTAGCTACTTCTGAGATCTCTGTGCCCCCCTCTCTCCATCAGTGTAAACACAGTCTTTGGTCTGTAGCAGCTGGGTTTTTGAAGGGTATATAGATGTTTAGGATAAAAATAGGAGTCGCTCTAAATTTCAGATGCCAACATAGCCTTACAATCTGGCCCTAGATTACTGTTGAAAATGAGATTTAAGCTTCTATCTCCTTAAAGTGTCCTTAAAAGGTTTACTCCTGGACAAGTTCATGCTCAGATTTAGAAAGTTTGCCATTTGTCGTTCATTTGACCATACTAGGTATTTCACCAAGAAAGAATTAATGTAGGGAACAATGGGAGATGATTTTGAGGAGAAACAGCAAATAACATTGTTCAGAGGACAAACTTATATGAACTGTAAATTTCTAGGAAGATGCTGTTTGTCACAGAGAAACAGACTGTTAGAAAAATGAAAAGATATAGCTGAGCTATGCATTTTGCTTTTGATTCTCTTGGCTCGGGATGTCTGGGAGCTTTCTTTCCAGATACTGAAGCTGAGGATATTCTGCATGTGGCACAGTGTGCTGTAAGCTCATCTGGTCCCTGTTGTAGCTACTCCCAGACACCACTGTACTGCTGTGACATGGTGTGCACAGTCCCACAGACCCATCAGTCTAACGCCCTGTGAAAAGCATCACGGATTATTGATAATAGGATTAAGGTATCTGAGCGTTTAATTCTGTGTTTGTGTGTTTTCAAGCTGTTCCTAAATGGAAGAAAATTTCAGTGTAAGAAAGAGAATACTTGAAAGACTGAACTTCTCAACCCAGCATCGAGAGGGATAAAGTGTATTTAAACAATATGTTTAAATAAAGTCTGAATTGATACTGATTCGTTCCAGATGAGACTTTGGGATCTGTAAGATGTGTGGGCTTGCTGTACTCGAAACTTTTTATAAGAGATAGATAGTCACCCTCTGTACTAAAACACCTCCCTGCAACACTTCGACACGTGAGCACGATGGTGGCAAACAGTGGTGGCCCTGGCCCTGGCTCCTTATCGGCTTCAATGACCTGGGGTGTTGGCTCAGGAACAATTCCTCTTGCTGGTGTGTTGGTGCCCAGATCAATGAGTCAGCCTCTCAGGGTGCCTCTCACTCTGATAGGGCATTTTGCAAGTCATATTTTTGCCGTTCTTTGCCTCAGTTTCTCTCTCTGGCAGATGAGGACACCAGTTCCTCACTGAAACGCCGTACAGCTGTGGTGTGATATTCCTGGTACTCATTAGACTGCCCAGTGTCCTTTTTGTATATGCCATATAGTTTTGTAAGTCTCCATGCTCCACAGTCTTCAATCAGTGCATTTGTTTAGTTTATGTTCACACCATGATATTACTATTTAATGATGTCTGGGGCTTTTTTGGTCTTCCTTAAAAGACTGAGCAGGAGACAAGCAGATTTCTGTTCTCCTTGGCTCCACAGCATATTTCCAAATACCCAGCATAAGAAAGCTCTCAAGTATATGCTTAAGGCCTTCGTTATTCGGGGTGGCATGTGAACACAGTGTCATTTTAAGCATGTTCCTGAATGCTTTTGTGAATAGAGATGTTTTTCCAAATCAAAACAATGCTTCTGTACAGGCTACTAAGCAAAGCTTCGTTTCTTTGGTCACTGGGAGTACGGACGTGTTCTGGTTTGAACTGCTGGCTCGACTAACTCAGTTGGTAGAATTACTTACTAGTAACTGGCTGGTAGAAGGGATGCAGAGAACTCCCCGAGTCCTGGATCTCCATTTATTTGAATGGTAGTTTCTCTTCAGCTGTTACTTGGCTGCAAAGGTGAAGCTGTGACTTGAGTATGGCATTGGTAGGTCACTGCGTTGTGGTACACATGGTCTGAGCAGCTGCAAATGCTCCATGAGATCTCCTCCTTAATCTCTCTGAACCTTTTTCTCCTGCTTTGCTCTGTGGTGTCACACAAAAGGCCCATATGTCTGTCTGTGTGTGTGTAAATACATATACACACGTATACATCAGAGTCTGTTTTGTCTTCATGCTCAGTGTTGCTGAGCAAAACTTAAGAGGTGACCAGCTGCACACTGAGGCTTTCAGCAAGGGAAACCAAAGTCATCTCCAATCGTGAGGATGTTTAATTGCTCTCTGCACAGTTCACTGATTTCAAGGCCCATAGGGACCCCTGTGATTCTTTTGCCTGAACACCTGCATATTGCAGCCTGTGGCATTTCATCCAGTGTCTTCTGCATTACAGCCATTAACATGTGGCTGAACTGGAACTGATCTCTGTGACCACCATCCAGTCTCGATTTAAGTTTATTTTATCAAAAAGGAATTCATAGAGTTAGAAGGAAATTAATTTCTAATATTCCAGATATGCACAGGACCCTTGGAGTGCTTCAGCTTGAAAGACTTCAGGTGAGGGACCAGCGCCCACGTCCCACAGTGTGCCTTTACAGTTGTTAATCAGTGTGAAGAGCCTCTGCATTATTTCCTCTCTGTTATTTTTGATCAGTTTGTAGTCACTGAGCTTTGAGTGCCGGTTTCTGCTTGTCTGAGGTAGCAGATTAAGGCACCATTTTGGGCCCTTTGATGATAAAGCATTCCAGCATCATCCCAGCCAGGAGATGACCAGTTCAGGCTGGGATGTGGAGTTACCTATGGCTTTTTGGGTGTGCATGGGGGGGAGGGGGTTGCTTTCCAGCCCTGTTCTCAAACTCGCAGGCAGTATCCATGCAAACTTCTTTCCTGGTTCTTTCAGATCTGGTTTCATCATCCTTCCTCTTGCATTTGGCATCATTTCCAAAAAGCTTATTTGCTGTCTGCATCAGCTGAGGAACTTTTTTATAAAATCTTGGCTGTCCTTGCTGTTGAGTGAAGTCCAGGACTGCTGTTGTCTGCTCACAAGCATTGTTCCTGTAATGAGGACCTTGGGTGATGCCAGCATTAACATGGGCTTCATTTCACTGCTTTTCTAAGATTTCCAGGCAAGGTGTTTCTTGCTTGCTTTTTATTTTTCATGTAAGGCTTGGTATTCTTGCAATAAGCTTGTAAAAGTTTCAGTCATTTCCCCCATCCCAGGTTCCCTCTGTATGTTCCCACAGTTTGCTCACATTTTCTGATAACGTCCTCTCTTCACGAGAACCAAACCCAATCTTTCCTGGCAGCTGCACTTTGCAGTTTGATTTCTTTGCAGTTTGATTTCTTTGCAGTTTGATTTCTTTGCAGTTTGATTTCTTTGCATTTTCTGCACATTTTACAGATTTTTCTTTGTGTGTCTCAGCCCTACATCCAGAGCCTAGGTACATTATTACCAAATACCTGTCCTGATTTTTGCTTCCATGTTGTCCCAGCTGCTTGTGTTGGCTGGAGCCCGTGGGACCCGTGTGTGTTCAGAGCTGTGCGTGGCGTTCGAGGCCCAATCCTGTGATGCTGACTTGAAGCCATTGGAAAGACTCTAATTGATTGTGTTGAGTGCTGGATCAACGTTTAATCTTTGGCAAACACTTTACTGCCAAATATTTAAAGATAGAGGTGTGGCAGCTGGAGCCCCCAGAGCAGCCAAAGGACCCGTGGCCATGTGTGTGTCCGTGGTAATGTCGGTGCTGCCGTTCATGGCACGTTGTGTGGTGGGCAGGGAGGATTCACCAGCAGGAGCCTGGTTTCAGTGAGAGGTGTGTGCGCTGGGAGTGCTCCTTGTAATACTTGAGTTGGAAAATGTGAAAATCCCAAAACCACTGTGCACAGCGAAGCCCTCGTTTGACTGGGAGGTGGGAGCTCAGGGAGCCCCGGGGAGGACACAGCCCACCTGCTGTGGAGGTACTGACAGCAGCACGAGGTTCTGAAGGCAGAAAGGGGAGGAGAACAGAGTCCATCTGCTACCAGAGATCCCCAGTCAAGTTGTCTGACAAGTGAACTTCCATGGTAGCTAGAATGAGATCTGGATCATATATTTTTGTCTGTATGTGTTTACACTGGTTCCCATTTGTAACTGGGAGCTCATTCCTGTGCTTTCTTGGAACACGTTTGGTTTCTTCTGTGTTGTATCTGCTGTAAGAAAGACCTTGGCTTACGGTGACAAGCAAAGGAGTCGTTACTTCTCCAGAAACATGAGATCTTTCAGAGTACCACAACCTCTGGCAGTGTTGCAAGTGCCAGGATTTATACCGTGTTTCCCAGCAAACTGTGGGGCCATGGAAAGGAAGAGAGAGAGGTGTGCAAGGGGCAAACGGTTGAGAGGCAACTCACAAACTTAAGAAAAATCTGTGTTTTCATAAATAGAAGAACCAGCTCTGTCTCTTCCCTTCTATGGTACTATTAGGGCAAATCTTGAAACTCTGGTACCTCTGAGGTAAGTGGTTTTTGGGAGATAACAGCCTCGCATGCCTGTCTTGCAGAGGATCAGTTCAAGCCCAGGTAATTGCAGTATAAGGGCTTGTGAAATCTCTGTTTTCCTGCTTTCCTTTGCAAGCTAAGCAACCCGCCACACCTCCAGATACTGCAAAGAGTGCATGGACCTGTACTGAATGTGTAATGTTACTCTGATCCTTTGATCTCGCAGCTCACTGCAGATCTCCAAGCCTCAACAAGCCCTGCTGAAGCAGGGGAAATACTCATATTCCTACCTTTGCAGGTTTGGAAACTGAGGCACAGAAGTTTGCCTGCTCCATAGCTACAGCAGTCAATGGCAAGCTGAGGAATTCCAGCGGCTTTGTGCATGGAGCCAGGATTTCACAGTAAATCCTTCGACTCCCAGTAATGAAACTTTTTCACCTTGCTGCCTCTGTCCCTGTCACTGGAATTTAATGATATCCTCCCTACCTCTCTCAGCCCTTCCCTTTCTTCCATTGTAGAGCAATAGATGTTGTGAAACACATTTGTTAAAGCTTCTAACCTGCTAGCTTCTGCAATCCCACAGAAGGGTGCAGGGTAGGATGCTTGTGCATCCCCCTCCTTTCCTCTTCCTGCTGCACACCACAGCCACCCTCCTTGGCAGGTGCTTGGTCCTCAGTTTGGTTTTGTGAAGGAAACAGGGAATTCCTCACAGCAAAATAGTTTTTCTCTCTCCTTCCTTCCCAGTGTCTGGAGTGCCATCCTGCCCTGGAGCTGGTGCTGTGCCCGTGGGCTGGCTGGTGGGAGCACTCCAGGACTCTTTGGGCTGGGATCAGGCACTCGTTGGGTGGCTGATGGAGGAATTGGTGCAAATCTGTTCTGACGTGGTGCTGGATGGCAGCTTGCTGTGACTGTAAGTTGGCTCAGCAGGGTAACCTGAAAGCAGAGCAGCACTAAGGCAGGCTGCTTCTCCTCCTGCACGGCTCTGTGTAGTGGCTGCCAGCGTGGTGCAGAGGTGTGTGCACCACTGCCCGTGGGTGCAGAACGCTCGGACAGGGCTAGCAGGTGATTTCTGACAGCCCTCAGGAGACGGAAGCAAAGGCTGGGTGGGACTTTGCCCTTCCTCTGCAGAGGGTTTCAGCACCAAGGGTCTTCTGACAAAACTCTTCACATTCGTGTGTTTGTGGAGGTGTGAGGGAAGGCTGCTGGTGGTGTTTGCTGCTGGTGGTGCTGGTGCCTTGGCAGCAGCATGGTCCGGGTGCCACCTGGGTTTGTATGGTCATATCGAACACTGCTGCCAGGTGCCCTTGCTCATCTCACCTCTGAGCACCACACTGTCCTCCAGAAGAGAAGGATTGCTCTTCCAAACCTTGAGCAAGGGCCCTTCACAGGTTTTTTTTTCTTTTCTTTTTTTTTTATTTCTTTTCTTTTTTTTTCTCTTGGGGCACACACGCCATGGGCAAGAACCGCCACATGTCACCAGTCCCCATAACCAGGCAGTGATGCTGGGAGGTTGTCAGGAGTAACTGAGGAGTTTTAGAGCCCTCTCTATGAGATGAAATTATTCACCAGATGATTTTCATCGGGCTGGATGCGAAGGTTGGGCTGAATCTGTGCTGTATAATATTGACCGGGTCGATTCTTAATGTAATGAAGCTGGAACTTTGATGTGCAAATTAGTGTGTACTCATTGCATAGCTTGGAGATCCTGCTGCAGAAGATGCTATAGAAGAACTGTGATATTGTCAGATATGAATCTACAGATTACAAGGATGTAACTGCAGGAACTATAGGTGCTGAAGACATTTAAAGGAGGAAACAAAGGACTCAGCAGTTAACTACTGCTTTCATGGGGCAGGAGGGAAAGAGAGGGCAGTGTGCAATGGGCAGAGTTTCCATCTGAGTGAAACCTGAACAATGCAGTTTAGTACAGAGAAGAGTATATAGAAAATATATTTTAAGATATTGCCTCTCTTCCTCACCCTTTTGCCCTCAAATGAGCCAACTGCAGTTTGTTTAACAGAAACAAGGTTTATCTTAGATTGGGAAAGAACTTGAATTTTTGGAAGTGGCCTCATAGTTTAGTTCTCTGCTTTTATTCTGATAGAGTTAAGAAACCACTCCAAGTTCCATATAGACACTTGTGTTAAAATGGCCTGTCTCATTGCATGATCTACTAGAAAATGCTCTTTTATTGTAAGATCATAATTGTACAGATTTCCAAGCAAAGGGTAAAAAAGATAGGCTCTGTAAATATGCTGTGCATTTTTAGAGGCAGCACCAAGCAATTCCCTTTTGAATGTATCAAACAGAAGTGATTTGTCTTTCATAAAGGCACCACTAGGTAGGAGAAAGCTTTTGACTGCAGAGGAGCCCATTGACTGTGGGATGGAGGAGCAGGAGGAGGTAGGATGGCAGAGAGCATTATTCCAGCAGTTGGTGGGAAAGGTGCAGAAGGGCAGAGAAACAATAAAGGATAAATGGAAACTTTCTGAAGTCTCTTCTAATGGTTTCTTCTTGAAAGCATTCAGCCCACAAACCAGCTTTAAATAGTTACAATCTAATTTGCTGAAATTAAATTAAAATAGGATTTTGGAGAAATTGAGACATTTAAGTTGGCTGATGGCTTTTAAACCAAGAATCTGAGCACATGGAGCAGGTCCGTGCAGCAGATTCATAGACTGGGTATGTCTAGAGGGCTGTTTTAGGGGCAAGAAATTACAATCTATGAATTGTGATGGAAGCAGTTGAGTGTGCACAGACCCTGTAAGGGGGGGGTGTTCCCTGAGGTGGGGCAGGTGCCAAGGGGGGAGGCCTCCTGGTGACCTTCCCTAGAGCAGCTTGGCACGGCACGTGCTTTGTGTGTTAGGATTTTAACACTGGTGTCTGGGAGAGTTCCATCTGTTGTGGGCACCTGCAGTGCCTTGTCCTCCCTTACGGTTTAGGACTTCCACAGAGCTTGAGGTTTGGCCATCAACTCACTGATGCCTGAAACTGGGGATGGTAGAAGAGGCCTGCAGAGAAACAGAGGGAGAAATGTTAGAGTAAACCTTGTCCACCTTGGATCTTACTTTCCAACAACTTTGTAATCTCAGTTTGGCTTAAGAATGGGCAACACTGAGAGAGAGGGAAGTATCTCTGGGCTGAAGAGGCTCGAATTTTGTTCCCATTGCCTGAGATACAGAACTTCTTCAGCAAGTTGTTGGTTTTTTGGGGTTGTTTGGTTTATTTTTTCACCAGCTGGGTATTAAATACTGTTCTCAGCTGTGCCACCAATGTGCTTTTGTAAGAGTTTCTGTACCTCTTTTTGTCTCTGTGCCTCCTGCCACACCTGGTGTGGGGGTTTTGGTTGTAAATTCTTCAGGACAGGGATTATTTGACTCGGGTGATTATTGGCAGCAGGGAGTTACCTCTTCTCCAGGGAGCTGTACAAGGGATTGACAGAGGGGTGGCTCATACATGATGGTGCTATGTAGGATATCCAGCCCCTATTAAAAGCACCCTCCAACATCAAAGTTTTTCTGTATGATTGGTAATTTTAATAAGGACAAGACTCACGTTATTAGCTGAGTTAATTCAGTATTGGAAACCAAGTCCTCAGTAGCCACTAACATGTTGCATGTCCAATGTCCAATCTTATCTGAGGCCACTGGATGTTTTTTAGGTGAAAGCAGTGTTAATTTGAAGCTGTCTCCAGTGTTCCAGTCCCCTAAAGAGTGATGTTCTCCTCTGGACAAACCGTTCAACTCTCGTAGCAGGATGTAAAGGACTTTCCCATCTTCTCTGAGTTGAACTGAAATATTATTTATATGTTCTGGTATGGGTTTTGGGGTAGTAGCAGGATAAATTGCTCTAATTTTGCCATTTAGTAGATACAGCTTTGTTTATTTTTTAAGCTGGCACAGAAATGCAGGATAAGCTTAGCTCACCACAAGCCATTAAGTGTTATGACTTGAATTGAATACTGAACAGTATTGTTAAAGCATAAAGGGAAACTCTGGAATAAATTAACAGGTCATATAATATCTCACATTTCCCAGAAATGCAACAGCAGTCACTCATCTCTCTTCAGCTGCTTTCCCAGCTAAGGGTGAGATGTTTCTGCTGGAACTCAAGGCACCCAGAAACCAGACATTTCCATTTGAGCTGGTCATGGCTGGAGCTGTGCTCCCTTTGCAGCAACAAGGAGAAATGGGAACCTCCAGAGGGTGATTCAGCTTGTTGTGAGACAGACATCTAAGATGGATCAGATGAATTGTGCTCAGAAGGTGCCTGTTTCCCTCCACTGAAGGAGTTCCTGGATGGGATATACCTCTCTGTGCACAGCTCTGCACTGCTGGGACTGGAGCAGGGTGGTGGTGATCACCATGTCATTGCACCATTGGGATATTTGGGAAGAAGAGCATGTTTGGTGCTTATTGACTTCTGTTGGCCATTGGCAGATGGCAGGGCTGAAGCTGCACATGGTGGATGTGATTAATCCACAACCCACTTGGTTAGTTTTCCGTGTGTGAGGAATTCTGCACTGCAGGAGAATTCCTATGGCACACTGACAGGAGTGGGCACAGGTGTTACTGGGAGAGGGCACACTTGGGCATCTTTTCTCTCTGACAGGTTTCAGCAGATCTGACAACAAAACAGCTGCTGTCTTTGCCTGCGGGGGTGACTGTGGGACCTGGCTCCACATTGATCAGAGATGTGCCAAGCTTGGGGGCTGCCAGAGCAGGCACTGGGCTGAGCTCAGCCCAGGGTACCAATCCAGCTGGAAAGTGGAGTCAGCAGCCCCTGCGGGGTGTGGGGCAGTCCTGCCTGCTCTGTGGAACAGATGCTCTTCAGAGTAGGTAATGTCACTGCAGTATCAAAGCCTCCTTCCACAGCTGGGCTTGATGCAATGGGCATGTCTTCCTGTAGTTACTGTTTCTTTGAGCTGGCTTAAGGAAGGGTCTTACACTTGTGTTCTGGAGCAATTGCCTCATGTGTATTTTGACTATTTCTAGGAGGCAGCAGGCAAACTGAATTGAGACTGAAGCCTTTTTTTGTCTGGACACTGTCTGCTATAAATTCACATTCTTATGTGTAATCCCAGAAACATTGATTGGAAGACTGGAGCTCATTGGAGCAGGAACTTCCATGATTAGACCCTAAAAATGCATGTTGTTATACCAAATAATACATGTTACTGCTTAAAATAGCATAGTTATAAAGCAGTGGCTGGCATCCAAAGCTTGACATCCATATTTCAGTTGCCAGGATATTTTCCCACTAAAAGTGAATTAAAAACATAAAAATCAATGTCTATTTAGGCTGTTCATTATTATTGCTCAGTTAAGTGTAAACAATTTGTCAACACATAACAGGCACTTGGAGAGGATATTACCTTGCAATAACACAGATCTGAAATTCTGGCTGTTTCCTAACCTGGCACTCACAACCTTGTATCCAACTGCACAACTCAGAAGTTTTGAAAGTAGCCTTCTGAGCTGGGCTTTGGGTAGAGTTTCTCAGCAGTATGTAATTATTCCCATTATACCTGTTGGCAGTGATTCACTGACCGCTGAGGCATACATAGAGCTATTTTCCTCCTTATGACTTTTTGGGGGGATGATTCACTGGTTATAAGTGTACATTATCATATGACTAAAGGAGGAAAAAAGACAAATGGAGTGAAGTGCCACTGAAATTTTCCATATTAAAACAAAAAAGAGTTTGGTCAATAAAATAGTGATGCTTCTCCCATGTAAGACAAACAGCAAACAGCTGTTGAAGCTTCAAAACAGCCAGAATCCATACAGCTTTACTTTGCTTTTACACTTGTACAATTCCATATGCTAACATCAGTGGAGTAAAACAAAGTAAATACAGCTGGGAAAAGACAGGGGTATATTGGCTTTTCTTCTGAATGGCTTGACCTTTCTCTGCTCAGATGTTGGTCCTTCCTTGTCACTCTCTAACCCAGGCTCACGGGTGCCAGGGAAGAGCTCTTCCCTGCGCAGCAAGGAGGGCAGGGTGAGTCGCTCCGTGTAGCCGTGGCAGCAGGGATGCTCATAGCATATCTGTTCTGCTGGGTTTGGCTGCAGGAGAAGAGAGCATTCCTCATCATTGACTCCAGTCGGATGACACCAGTCCTGAGGAATGGTGGGGCAGCTCTTGGAAATAAAGTCATCGGTGTCAGTGGTTGGTGCAAACCCCAAGCAAACCCCTTGACTTCAGCAGCGTTCAATGAGTTTTGTAACCCACAGGTCAGCACGAAGATGGGTAGCAGGTACCATTTAAGGTGCTGACTGGAAGATAGAAAGAAAAAAACTCTTCCACTGCAAAATGTGGTTGGCAGAGTGAGACGTTCTGTTGAGCAACAGGGAAAACAGATTTATGTGTCACTGTTAGCTTCTACGAACAAGCCAAATTGCTTTGGCACAAACCACACAATGTTTATTCACAAAAATGTGGAATTAATTGCTATCATCCACGTTTTTTAATGGGAACATATTTTATTTTTTGGTTACAATAGTCCTGAGCCTCAGACATTGTCAGGAGCGGGACTGCCCTGCCATGTGAAGGGCTTGATGGGAAATGGTGGTGGGTCCAGCGGGGCAGGGAGGGAGCGCAATGGAAATGTCCATTCTGTGGCAGCCTTTGAATGAAGGGAGTTCACTGACATCTTTGGGGAAGTCACATGTGTGTCCTAATACAAAGGTCTACCTACATTAGCTTGTTACCAAGAAAACAGACTCCCAGACAGTTTACTTATGTCACTGGCTGTTACATTTAGTTGTTTTTCCTCTTCTCTGGCTTCTCTTTTAAAAGCAAAGGAGGTGAATTCTCACCTCTCCTCCTCTCTGTCTCTCTCTCTCTTCATGGCTGACCTGACCCATCTTGAAACTGAACCATGGGTTTCCTTTGTCTCAAATCAAACATTTTCTACCTAGATCATCCAGGCTCTTGCCAAACATTGTCCTCCAGCCATCTGAGGCTTTGTAGTCTTCTCCTTCCTCTCCCACACTGTGGCCCAAACTGCAGTTTGCATCAGGGCACTCCGCTCTCATGGAAGAGCAAAAACATCCTTCTCCTATGCCTCTGCTCGTACTTGGCTTTCTCCTTTGCTTTGACCACAGGAAAGTCTGCTCTGCTGTGGGCTGCTTTGGGACAGAACAGCACTCATTGAGCACAGAAATTCAGAGTACCAACTCCTTCAGCCTGTGATGGAGGAGCCGGGAAGGAGGAAAGGGGCATGAGGAGGAGTGAACGCTGACTGAATTTGGGAAGGAGAGGCTGAGCTGAGGCAGGAGAGAGCGCTCGGTGGCACTTCCTCTGCACTAGCAGGAGACATTTCTGCTTTCACCTGAGGTGGGACTTCTACGGCGTTTCTCTGCACTGTTTGTACACCACAAATGTGAGTTGTAGTTATCCCTAGCCAGACTGTCCCATGATAATAACTAGAGATGCCCATGTGGACTCAACGTGCCATCTCCACATGCACTGGGCTGCCTGATGGAGACCCTGCAGTTTATGTTCATACATGGTGTCTACAGTCAGCAGCAGCACTGAACTCTTCCCCATTTCCATGTTCTTATTGTACATTTTAGGACATAATTTACCTGTGCTTTGCACTCTTCACACTTCTGCTGCATCTGGGTTACCTGCTCCCTCAATTTCCCTGGCTAGAAGAATGGACTCTGTCCTCACAGTGCTTTCATAAATGTGCAGAAGAAAGAGATTTTTATCTACAGAGATCACAGATACATGAATTATGTGAGGGGTGAGCAGGTCATTCTGATGCAATTCCATGGAAACAAGCAATTACATTTATAGGCACGGCTCAGGAAGGTAATTTGGAGCACAGCTGGCCAGTAGCAGGGATTTTCTCCTCTCTAATCATTGCCATGGACCCAGAGGCTGGAGGAAAGCCCAAGTTGAGAGGGTCACTTGCAGGTCAATAAAAGAATATCTATTGGCTGGGAACACCAGACTCAACAGTTTCAAAAACATGTTTTTCTTCATCTTGTTGAAATACAGGATTACACTTAGTCATCACTTACATAGTTGGACTCTTGTGATCTCACAGCTACAAACCTTCTCCTTTCTTCCTCCTCCCCCTCTTTTTTTTCTTTTTTTTTTTGTTTTCTGAAGAACAATTTATTAAACATGTGTTTTATTCCTGGCTGGGGATTTCCACTCAGTTTTCTGTGGTCACTATCCCAACACCTAGAGAGTTCTCAGAGTAGGGTTGGGGAGATCTTAGTCAATGCAGCAGGAAAGAAGTCATGACTCTTCCCTTGCATTACATAGGTGGGTCAGATTTCCAGCTGGTGTAAATTATCCTGGCCTATAGATCTGTTCAGATGGTATTTGCAGCCTCTTTTGGAGACGTGGAGGAGTAAAGCTTTGCTAGCAGATGCTGAGGGAAGTGTTCAGTACTTGTGAGGACGTGTTCACGTTGCCAGAGGAGTCTCTTGGTCTTGTCTCTGGGTTGGCTCGGTTGGAAAGGATGGTGCTACAGTGCCTTGTCCATTCAAGTGAGTGCTGCATGAAAGTTTATGAAAAATCTGGATTTGTCTGTCTGTGCTTTCCAAGCCTTTTTTCACCATCTCCTAGAGCTTTGACTCTTGCCTATGGTACCTCTGAGCTTTCTTGGTACTGCAGCAATTCACTGTGTCTGGGTAAAGCTGTCCTACATATCTAAACTGCCTCCTTTGTTTCTGGAGGATTTCAATTACTTTATGCCAGTGATCCACTTTTCCTCATCCCTTTCCATGCAGAAACTCTGTCAGCTTCTCTCTACTTCCCTGGTGAAATACTGCTACACGAGTCACTGCTTCACCATCTCACCCCAAACTCATTATTTTGACACCATCTTCATTATACGATGTTATTATTACATTTACTATGGTGTCTGGAAGGCTTAAAATGTAGACCTACAAAACAGAGTAAAACAATTTGTTCTGCCCCAGTGATCTTGGTTGCTAGAGACTACTCCAGCAACCTCCAGCTCAGTTTACTCACCAATTAAACCAAATCCTTGCCATTTAATAGCACTATATAAATACTTGCTTGGAATAAGTTTTGCTATCTGATGTCAAACTGTGGTGTACAACTTCAGCCCATACAGCTGAAACGCAGCCAAGCTTTGAATGATTTTTCTTGTGACATGTCCTGCGCTCGGATATTCAAGTTACTATTGTATAATGACGACTAATTCCCATCAGTAAAATCTCAGCTTTGTATCATACTCTTTTGAAGTATAAAAGATCATTATTTTGTCTCCACAATATTGTTCATCTTCTCTCTCTGCTTAGTCCTACTGCACAATTATTTACCAGCATCTCCAGTATCGTTGTTATCGTTGTCTTTCTGGCCTGTCCTGTGCTCTGTGATGTTCCTGTACAAGATGCTCGTTAAGGAGGTACCTTAGAAAAGCTGACCTGCCCCTCTGAAGCCAGATACTCAATTGGCCTGTGTGCACTTTGCACTGCAGTAGGTGAATCCATCAGGCTGCTCTTTCATTTCACTGGGATTAATTACCGAGTGAGAAGGTATGGTTCCTGGTGGTGAAGTGGAGGAGCAAAATCTTTGCTTTTAAACTCCCCAGTCTCATGGTCTGCAGGGACAGGTCCACCAGGAGAGACAGTGCCTCAGCTAACTTCCTTGTGTGCATCAATTAAAACTTTTAAACTGTGGTCTGAAACTTTGAGGGTTATTTGGTAAACAGAACCTGTGCTGAATACAAACCCTAGGCTAGAACAGACCCTGCTTAACGAGACTGGACCCCAGATTCCTCCTGGAAAGGACAGCTCATCTCCCAAAACCCACAACTTGTACAGTGTCAGAAAGCTTACAGCCTGGGCAGGAAAGTCAGTAAAAGTGGGGTGTGTTTAATAAGTTATTAGTAATATCTCATGTATAGGAAAGAGCTAAAATGCTGTAGCTGTTTCACCAAAGCAGATCATGCCTGAATGATGTGGGAATAGCAGATGCTCTTGGTTTCCAGTGTCACCACTGTCATGTACAGTGGAACTGGCACTGGTACGAACATTAGCATTCAGAACAGAGAAGATGATGAGAGTAATAGAGGTGGGATAACAATATCCAAGAGTGTAATTTAGGAAATAAACCAGGGAAAGTGATAAAGCAAACTTCAGAAGCATGTAGCAATGGTTACAGTGCCTGTAGAAACCATCACAAAGTCCAGTTGCTGTGATGAATGAGCTTGTGAGCAGGACCTTGTTCAATGCTGCCTTCCTCCTCCGTGCCCCCTGGTCCCTTAATCTTTTAATGCCTCTATTCTTCATCTGCAAAGCGAGGATCCAGTATCACCTTTAGGGAGGATATGGATTGTTGTAAATTATGAATGTCGGTAAAGCACTTTGAAATCTTTGGATGGCTCTTGTTTCAGTGGTACAAGGTATCATCTACACTGCCATTGCTGTGCTTGTTCAGGAAGTGTACAATGGTTTTTATGTGCAGCTGCAGTCCCAGCTGAGCACTGCACTTGGATGCTGGGGGATAGGTGTTCCATTAAAGCTGCATGCGGAGAGCTTGGCTGCCTCTAAATATGAGAGCTGCAGGAGTAATGAGTAAGAAGGCTGCAGGATAGAGATAGATAAATGCGAGCTGCAGCTTTTGCTTTATTCTTCCCTTTTTCTTTGTCGTGAATCTGGCCAAGTAGAAATAAGAATTTATGCCTGTATCTATTAGAGAAGCATGGCTGGTATGTGAGATTTATTGGCATCAATATGAAGGAGCAATTTCAGAAAGAGCTCTGGAAATAAATTCATGTGTTGGAGTTTAACTTATTCTGAACTCTTCCTTTACAAGAACTAATGAGCAGAACTGTGACAATTAATCATTAAACTTTGCCCTTCTGTGCCACATTTAGCAAAGATTCTTAAACCCTCTTTAAGGTTGGCACTTAGTGCCAATACAACTGTGGAGTGGGAATGTTAATACTCTATTTACAGCTGGACTGGATAAATGGAGGGATTAATTCCAAGCCTTGCAAAGTCAGTGGAAGCTTCAGTAAGACCCAGGCATGAGTGATGACCCTGCTCTGCCTGCATGGCTAGGGCTGAGTTCCTACAGAATCCAGTGCTGTGGGAAGCAGGAGTTGAGGGGTTCCAGGAGAACTCAGACTGATGCTCAGGAGGGAAGCAGGGAATATCAGTGTGTTTCACTGTCACAGCCAGGTGCTAGATCCACAGCAGCTCCCCGTGCAGGGGAAGCACACAGCAAACAGCACACTGTGGGGAGCCTGCAGGAGTTCCTGTATTACACAGTGTGTGCTGGCCTCCATGACAGCTTCCTGTACGGGACGAAGACCAGAGCTCAGGTGGTTTGTTGGTGGCCCAGGTGGTCCATGTACCACATGGACAATACCTTTGTGGTAGCTTTTGCATTGTGAAATCATCCCATGGGCTCAGGTGCACTGGTGCTGTGTGTGGGAAGGGGCTGAGCAGTCTGTCACATGTCTGTATTTCACCCACCTGGGACCATCCTGGAGCCTGGGGAGTGAAGGCAGGGCCTGCAAACACCATTCTTCTTCCCATGCTTTGCTTGCACCAGTTCTGTGAATACTCTCAGGCACCAGGTTGCCAGGGCAGCATGGTGGAGGCAAAATCATCCAAACTGAGGGAAGTAGCAGCAGGAATTAGCATGGTTTCCACAGGCAACTGCACGTGTTATGCTGTAAATTCCCATTCCAATGTGTGGATTGAGCTTTCTAATCCCCTTATCAAAATCTGATCCATAGTGTGATGAGCAATGATTTAACAGTGTTGTGAATGGAGGTGATTTTTCACCTCCTCTGCTTTTCCTCTGGATTTAGCAAAAAGCCTGGCAAATTATGTCTAAAGTATCTTGCTCCCCACAGAGCTGAGTTACAGCCAGCAGGGCTCAGTTCTTTGTGTGTGAGGAGCCTTTGAGGCCCGATACCTTCTTTCTTTAAACCTCGAGGATGCCCAGGAAGTCACAACTTGGAAGTCATTACGAATGGATCATTAGATAAACCATGTTTATGTGTGAGATAGTCAACTTGGCACTGGCTTCTAATTCATGCACAGCTGAGGCTTAACACCGCTCCAAGAGATCAGTCTGTAATGATGCTTTTCCACTTGGTTCCAAGGAATGCTTCTTCTGCCCCTCCTGTTCCCCTGCCTCTTTTAGCTCTGCTGACCTGCGATGGAGAAAGTTCACTCACAGAGCTTATTCTGCTTTCTTGCACTTTTTGTCACTGGTTGCCCAAGGTAAAGCAGCACAGTCTGGTTTTCAAAGCCTTTTTGTAAGGGCTGGACTGAGTACAAAGCCTAATGGGAAATGCACAGCCCTGCACAGAATGAAGCTCTCGTGCTGTGTGCTGAAGATTTACAATTATTTTAATTTGACCCAAATGAAAATACATGAGCCAAGTTATTTTGCAGACATCTTTTCTGGATGGTTATTTGATTCCTTATACTTCATGTGGAAGATTTAAGTTGAGGTTTGGCCGCTATATTCGTGTGTTCAAATGTATTTTGGGGTTTGGTTTTTCAAGCTGGCCTCCTCGGCTCCTGCAGGTGCAGTTTCTGTCCTTGCCACTCACTTTGCCTTCCAAGTGACATTTGGAGGGGGTCAAGTGGGACACAGCACACAGAATGGCATGACATGGTGGGCACTCACAAAAGTGGGGTGGGTTTGAAACACTCCTGCAAGTCTGTTTTCAGAGAAGGGGAGAATCAGGCCAGCTGTGTTCTCTGAAGGCTTCGGTATCAGGCCTTGCAGTTACTTCTCTTGCTTTATTGTGAAGCAGGGAGGGTGCTGACATGGGCCTGACCTAAGATGGAATCCAGCTCTGCAATGCCTTGGCCTTGGCAGCCAAGGACCCCATGGTGGGTGGTGTGGAAGGCCACCCTCTCACAGGCTATCCTGGGCAAGAAAGGCTGCTAATGCAAAGCTCTTGTTTTGCCATCCATAGGGAGAATTAGTGGCTGCCTGGTCTCCCCAGAGTGCTCCTGTGAGAGCTAACTGGAATGACCTCTAGAAAGCAAATCCTGAGGCTGTTCAGGGCAGATGACATGGATAAAGGGTCATCGTGTCCTTGCTGATTCTGCACCAGCATTCAGCTTCTGCAAGAGGTGGCCATAAGGTCACTTGTGAGCCCAGGCTTGTGTTACGAGATGTTTTCTAAGATACTGGAGAGGAAGAAATGTTCAGTAGAGACTTTTTTGTGTATTTGATTTGTATTTGATGTTTGTTTGGCCTCATGTGGAAAGTCTGGGGAATTGTTTCAACTGACACTTCTGCAGAGAGGGAAGCTTTCTAGTAGACAAGTGGGAGACACTTGTCCTCCCTTCATTTCTGATGTTAATTGGGGATTTGGAGCAAGTTGCCAAGGATTCAGCCAGGCACATTCTTGTTTGGGCGTGCCTTGTTTTCTGTTCCACTCATGTGAGTGCTCAGGAGTAGCACCAGAGACTAAATGATCTGGAGAGGAGGTCACCCCAGTGTGCTGAGGCTTGAAGCTGGACGTGCCGGGGTCTAAATCTTATTTACCTGAAGGGGAGCCTGAAGTAGGGACCTTGGCACAATGATGATGGAGCTGTGGCTGACCTGGTACAGGGGCCAAAGCTGTATGGCTGCTATAGCAGGGCAGTGGGAGAGGAGAGAGCCCAGCCCAGATAAAGGAATTACAAGTTTGTTAGGTAACTTCCACTACTGTTGTCTCTTCCAACTGTTCCCACCTTGCTCCTCTGCATCGCAGATCTCCAGAAGCCTGGGGATGCCAACAGCCTGATCCACATCAGCCCTGTTCCCACTGCCCTGGACAGAGTGGTCCAGTGGCTCTGACAAGAACGGGAACTCGGGGGCAATTCCCAGGAGCCCCCTTTCACCCTTTTCAAATGCTCCCCTTAATGGAGGAGACACAGCAGCGTTTCGATGGTGTTTAACAGGCTGGGCTGCTAAAGCCCCTCCTGGAAATGTTCTCTCTCCATATTTTGAATTCCAGCATCCTTCTGTGGAAATTAACAATGACGTGGAGGTGGTCTAATGGCAAGGAGCTTCGGTTGAGTTAGAATCAACATTTCCTTAACCTCTTATTAAGCCCATCAGAAAGGTGCATACTTTGTCAGGTCATATTGTTAGCATGATGTGCTTGGCTTCGTGTCCTGTGAAGTGCTCAAAAGATACTGACACACGCTGAATTGAAGGAAAGAATGAAGATGATGATATGAAGCCCAAGAATTTTAAGTCTGTTAAAAGTTTAACTATAAAACCATGCTTGCTGAACCATCTGCTTTTAATCTTCCTATTGCTATGCAGTCTTCTGGGGACTTGGGCTTGGCAACAGATTTCCAAATCACTAAATTAATCTTGTCAGCTTCAGGAAGCACCAGAAAACCCTTGGGAGGTGGATTCTGCACTCAGTTACACCTGTGTGAACTCCCCCCTCTCAGCTAGCATAGTGACACCACGGTTTCTCTGTAGAGCTGTGCGGTCAGAGATCTACACACATCGATCTGCAAACTGAAATCTAAGTGGATTGCTTGTCCAAAGCCTCTTATGGATAAATGACCCTGGAATATTCAAAACAATCTGCATTATCATCAAACAGTCTCAAATATCCATGTGGATATTGAATAAAAACGCTTGGCAACATTACAATAGCAAGTCTGTTACAGCAGTATTTTTGTTTTGGTTGAGCCATTGGTCTCTGTGTGGCTGAGACCTCCCTGCAGCCCCGTGCTGGCAGGAGGCTGTCACTGAGCGTGTGGCCTGATCAGAATGGCCATGGTGAAGATCTTAAGCACAGAATCTCTCTAAAAAAGCACCAAAAATTAAACCTGCTTCCAATTCCTTGTATTTGGATGGCAAGCAGAGCTGGAAGCTGGCTTTAGACACCTGTTAGCTCCAGGAAATACCCATGTAGAAACTGTAATTCCCTAATGTGTGTGTCCCACAGCATGGCCTGTGCCCAACAGAGAACCCAACGGAGACAGCCGGTGCTTCACTGGAACACAAGGGGCCACCTCTGCATTTCTGGCCTTCTCGTTAAAGGCTGCAGCTCAGTGGGTACCATGGAGCAGTGTGAAGAAATGTCCATGAGTGTGTGGGGAGCCCCCGTGTCCCAGCTGGGCTGGGGGCAGCAGCAGAACTCCCAGTGCCAAAGCTCCACAACTGCTGCCCCCGAGGAGCCGCCTGGCAGCGCTGCCAACAGCTGATGGCTTTGGTTAGGAAGCGGCGTTTGCTGAAGCCCCGCTCTGGGTCTGTGCTTTGTTTCGCTGCAGACGATCTCCCCAGAACATTTTCAGGCTCCACGTGTCTCATTAGATGGAGAAGACTCTGCACATCTCCCGTGCACTGGGCATCTCCCGACGCTTGCTGAGGAAGCTGCTCCCGTGGGGCCGGGTCCCTTTGGAGCTTTGCCCTGGAGTAGCTGCAGTGGAGCCTCAGTGACACAGAGGGGGAAGCTGAATTTCCATATTGTTTTTCTTTTTTAATTCTCAGGGAAAAGCCTTTCAAAAAATGCTGTCAGTCTCAGTTGTGAAATCTGACGTACAGCCTAAAAATAGCATTTCGGTGAGAGCTGAGCTGCAGTGAACTGACTGGAGGAACAGAAGTTGGCAAATCCACACTGCTCAACATTTCCAAAACTAATTTTCCACATCAAGTCTCCTCTTCCTTTTCCCTGTGCTGTTTAAACAGGAATGTAAAAAGAAACTGTTAAGGAAACCCACAGCTGTAATTGTTAGGGGAGGAAGAAAGTTTTGTGGCTGAGAAACAGGAGAAGAGCCAGATGATCCTGTTACTTCTCCTGCCACAGACTTACGTGACCTTGGCAGGCTGACATTTCCCAGTTCTTGACTAATATTGACTGCTTGGTCCTTGGACACTCAGTGTGGGACAGTTCAGATGGGTGTTCTCAGAGGTGTGGAGCAGCCAGATTTCCACTAGGTTGCTCAAAATAAGAAGAAACATTTCTCAACTCTGCTCCTGAACTTTGCGTTCCTCTGTCTAAAGTGGTGGAAGTCACCTCCCCTGAGAAGGGAGTGGTGGTAGCTGGGGCTGCAGTCGGGTGCTGGCCATGGAGCTGTGATACCAGCTGAGCATCTGTCCTCATTGTCCCAGATTTCCTCAGCTGCAGGATATTCAATCTTGAAGAGTCAACAGTGAGTTCCTGTATTAAGAACACCCCTGTGCCCAGAGGAGTGGGGGGATAATAAGGCTCCTGGACTGTACACTCCCCCGTTATAGTCCTGTCTCTCAAGGGAGTTTGATTTCCCAAGTGCAGTTTGCTCTCTGGTGTTTGTGGCTGATTTCTATGCGAGTCAGTGGAGTCTGGTGTGGGATGAGGAGGGATCTCTGCTAGGTAAAGACAAGCAACGGAGCCACCGTTCCTTAGAAAGGAAAAGAAGAGGCTGTTTGTATCCTGCACCTTCCCAAATTATGAGGGAACACTTTGAAGTACAAAAATAGTTGCTGTATTATACACATATTGTAGGATGTTTACCACTGGAGACTAATGCCAAAACAATGATTTTCCAAGCCACTCCAAATGTGATCCAGCTTTATTCTAAACAGTCATGAAAAAATCCCTGATTACAACAAATGAAACTCTTCTATTTGTTTTCTTTTCACAGTTGGAGATTCTGTACACACAGAAGTTGCTTGGGGTCTGAAAGTGTTTATCCTGCCAAAAATAAATGTTCTAAAAATGATCACTTAGCATTCTCTGCATATTTATTTGCCATGAAGAATCTGCTTACAGAGCTTAGATTGTATTATTTTTACATTTCAACTTTAGTGAAAAAACCCCGAGCGTGCTTCTTTACCAACACCCATTTCTACTCAAAGCCATAAAACTGTTTTGTAGCTATTTTAGTGCAGGCTGTGGTTAATCTCCAGACAAGTTTATTTAGCAACTGGAGGTGATACTAAGAGCCAGATTTTCAAAGCAGTCTTCTAAATACAGCACAGGGTGTGGAATGGCTCCTGTTTGTGTGTGCGAGGGCTTGCAAACGTGCAGGTTTTGTAGCCAGCATTAGTAAAATTAGAAATAATAATATTAGGCTGTTGAACAAAATTCAGATTGCAAGAGCAGTGTGTGTACCAGAACAGGCTGCTTCTATGAAACTGCAGCAGGAGGAGATTGTTGGGGGAGACTTCAAATTCTGGATGTTCTCAGCCCCACCCAGGAGTCCTCCTCCCCTAGAACAGCAGTCGGTTTGGATTTGCATGTTTACAGAGAATCTTTGTTGTTGTATTTGAATGCATTCAGAATTAATGAATTGAGTCTCCTGTGAAGTTTTATCACCACTTTACAGAGAGGGAAAGTGGGAAAGAGAAGTGACTTATCTGAGGTCACATCAGATGTCTGGGGAGCTCTGGAAGATGCACAGCTCTTCCTTGGGAGATGCCAGCTTTTTACCTGGGATCGTCTTGGCTACCCCTGGCTGTGCTGTCTTTGGGAGAGTGCAGCGAGCTATTGACCCTATTGCTCTGGGCTTAATGATGGTCTCTGGGGGTAGTTTCTGCAATTCCTCCACTCCATCTCTCTGTATGTTAGAAGTTTGTCCATCTGTTCCCTTTCAGACCTGTAGAAACCACTCAATGCATTGCTAATGTGCAGTGGGAGGAAAAAGCCTCCAGAAACCTTGCAAGTGCAAGATCACAGAGCACTTAGAAAAGCAGAAGCACGATCTCCCCTTCGGCAAGGGGCTTGGAAACCTGGCTGTCTGCCTAAGGCCTGTTTGGTGTTGGGAATCCTTTCCCATATAACCCAGCTGAGCAGGAAGAGCGGAGGACAGGAGCTCCCTACCCAGTGGCAGAGGAGTGTGTACCCTGTGCCCTGGCAGTGAGAGGCACAGCTGCCTCGCTGCTCCTTTCTGCCATGTGGGCAGATGAAGGTCTCTCAGCACAGGCCAGCCTTGTGCATGCCTGCTGTAGCCAGCATCTGCACTCATTTGGTGCTTTGCATGCTGGAGTGCTCCACTCAGGCAATGGGAGAGGCTTTTGCGATAGACCATAATACTCTTGTTTAATCTTTGGACAAAGCCACCACGGGTCCTGTGTGGAGTAGATTATAGACCTGTGAATCAGCTCTTACAGGGTTACACGTTACTGCAGGCACCAGCTACTCCTTATTAAGCCAGTGCCATTCCACCACTGTTCAAGGACATGATGGTCAACCGTAAAGGTGAGGAAAGCTCCCTGTGCCTGCAGTAACAATCTAGCAGCTCAGCTCTTCACTGTGCTGTTGGCAGATGTCCCTGTCCCCAGGGAAGGATGTAGTGCAGTAAAGTGCTTTTGTTATCGTGGCACTGAGTGGACCACATCTATACAGAAGTCACTTGTCACTTAAGGTGGCTGGCAGTTGCAATGTCATAGCTCACACGGGTGCATTGTTGGTGGGGTGCTCAGCAATTCTTCTGACCCAGTTGTTTACCAGCGTCCGCTGCTCGGCGTGAGCCGTGACTCTGTTCAGGGTGCCCTGGTCTGTTGTCACTGTACCTTGTCCTCTGACAGCTTGTGTCTGAATCCAGTTACTCAGTGGGAATGGTCTCTCCTGGAACAGCCGTTTCACCTCCTAAAGCAGGGATGTTCGTTGCCGTTTGGATGCCATTACAGTTCCATGACCTCAGGAGACGGCCCTGCATTAACACTGCCAGGCTGGGAATAGTT
The DNA here is from genome assembly GCA_013398125.1 of Aegotheles bennettii. Taxonomy (NCBI): domain Eukaryota; kingdom Metazoa; phylum Chordata; class Aves; order Caprimulgiformes; family Aegothelidae; genus Aegotheles; species Aegotheles bennettii. Next base: position 1,669,380 of record VZRW01001923.1, on the reverse strand, counting down.
GGCATTGGGCAAAAATTGCTATTGTGTCAAGGATTTGGCCTGGCTCCCTACGCGATGGGAAACAGGCACAGAGCCCAGGCAACATAATGCAGTTGGTTTCTTGCTGAATTTTACCTGCCAAATCTGGAGCAGAATAAGTAGTTATGGCTGATGTCATTCTTTTTTAGGTTCTTATTTATTTTTACAGGCATCTGACTAGCTAGCTTAATGAGATCTAAACTCATCCTACACGATTCTATGCAAATACCTGACTATTTTAACATTTCAGGTTCAGGGAATGAAGTACATCCTGACCTGCCTGCCTTATAAAATGCTTGTGGTCTAATTGAAGAGCCCATAACTTTTTAAAAAAAATTAGTTGAGATTTTTCTGTTTCCACTGCAAAGCAGCTTTTCCCAGCTTTTCTCACCATTCAGCTAAAATGAACAACACAAGTGTAGCCAAAACTTGCTTTTAATGTGGTCCTGGCACCGCCAAGTCCTAGGTTCAGTAATGAAGGCAGGGCAAGCCAGTCCAGATCCCATCTTGTAATAAAAGAAGGATTTCCCTGTGCTGGGAATACAGTAAATTGCCCACATATTGATATACTTCTGACTTCACATGCATCCTGTGCAACACGCTGCCATTTCTTAGGAGAAGAAATACTCTGTGCTCCAGCCACAGGAGTCAAATCCAACAGCAGTTGTTCCCTTCCTCAGGCTGCAGCCCTCGCAGTGAAACGCTGCTTTCTTCCCATGGTCCGCAGAAGTGGAGCTCAGCTGTGCCCTCCTCCAGCACAGCTGAATTGTGCTTAAACTCTGACAAGCAGAAAGCTGGTTATTTTGGCCTGGAAAGCTCTGTGTCAAGGCCAGGCTGCCTGTACGGGACCGTTTCCCTGCTGGCCCCCTGCTTTCCAACTAAAACAGCAGTGCTGGGCTTGCGTGCTTGGGCTGCAGTGGCAGCAGGGTGGCAGGCAGAGCTCAACGAGATCGGATCCGTCCCTTTGGTGCTTGGGGTTTTAGCCCCAGAGCCCAGATCCTGAAAGGAGATCCTTGAAGAGAGACCTCTGAGCTCATGAAGATCAGTTTGCAGTACGGAGCCTTGAGAACCACAGTAATTAATAACAAATTGGCAAGACCATCCTGGATTTCAATAGGAGTTTTGCACCAGAGCAGGATGAGAATGCAGCATTAAAATAAGGCAGACAGTTCACAGCAGGCTGAGGAGAGGGGCCAAGATCAACAGGACAAAACTCTCCTTTTGCAAAAACTGCTCTAAAACTTTTTGTCCACACACAGGGCCTTAATTCATGGCTTGTTGAAGTCAATGGGGAAAAAACCCTCATTAATTTCAATGGGTTTGAATCAGTTTGAACCCTAGTTCTGGCCAGAGGACAAGTGTTTATAAGCTGGCCATGGATGAATTTAAGCTGGAAACTAGAGGACAGTCTGCACGTACAGAACAGGGGGGTTCTGGAGCCACCTTCATCAAAAGGGGAGGGGGCAGAAACATCTTCATTATTAAGATGGAGCTTGGTTGAACTAAAAAGGAGACTATGTAAGGTGGTGGGCGTGTGACAGCAGAGAAGGCGTCTCTGGTCCCTCCACACCCAGCAGCCCCACACTCACCGGGCAGTGGGGTGCTGGCCTGTCACATTCCTTCTTGTCCTGTAACTGCTGTGCAGAAAACCTTGTGTTAGGCAACTGCTGTTTGATGCATCTGGCATAGCTTCATTTCAAGGAGATGATATACATCCAAATTATTGAGTATTGGAGGATATTTTGTGAGAAATGCTGCTGACAAGTTCCACACGAGCACCACATATCTGATATTCCATCTAACACGGCTCTCTTGTTATTCTACTGATGACATATGATTTCCAGTCATGCCACTCGTTTTGTTACAGAACACATGCTTAAAATATCTTTCTCTTAAGCCCCTTGCGTTCTAGCTGAGCTCTCATTCCCTCCCCAGCATGTGCTCTCACGAGTTCCTGAAAGCCACAGTGACAAGAATTTCTAATGGTTGAACTTTGATGTTTGATGTTTCTCAGATTTTGTGCCTGTGCCTTGTAGATGGCTTCGGTGTGGTTGGGCTGGCACCCTCACTGCTTTCCCAGATTGCCATCTTCCTCTATGTTTCTGCTTCTTTGCTGTGCTTTACTTCACTTTTTAGAACAGCAGTGTGTCTGTGTCCTGTGACGAAGCTGGGTGAGGATTCAGAGTGGGCTCTGAGCACAGGTTACAGCCAGTCTGGTTTCCATAAGCAGCTATGGTACAGCAAACACACTTCCTGAATGTCAGTGCAGTTCATAGGAAACACATAATCAGGTATTTTAAGGTGCATGTTGTTGGCTGTAACTGTTCTCTGCTCAGAGTTCCCTACCACTGTGTAGTGCTATCACTACAAAGTGTAGTATTAGGCCTTTAATTAACACTATATTAAATAAAATAGATGTGAATTCAAATAGCATCCAGTTCTCACTAAGGAAATTAATCAGACTCTAAATTAAATGAAGCCAACTTTATTGGCTATTGAAGTTAGCCCACTTTAATGGAAGGATGATAAATTGCTCACTGTAAACACGCTGTAGTACTGAACATAGCTTTGATCCAGTTTTGATTTCTCTTAAAATCCCTTACAAAACAAATTACTTTGTACTGTCAGATATTTAACTCATTTTATCTGACACTGCAAAATATAACTAGTGAATTTCCAGTATCCATTGCCTTACAGAAAATAATCCAAACTTTGTCCTCAATGAATGTAAATTAGAAAATTATTTCAAAGTTTAAAACAAATTATGTTCTTTCTCACTTGTCTTTTCTTAATCCAGAGTGGAGTGTTGCCAGCAGTTAATGAACTTTTTAAACAGGATTGATAAATTAAAAGTTCTGACACAGAATTTAGAAAAATCAATAACCCTGTTAAAAATGCTGTTAATTCATGGGGATAAGGTTTTGATGCTAATTACATGGTGGAAAAGATCTTATCTTGCCTAATTTAGTCATTCCTTATGTCAGATTGAAAGCCACGTTCCGATCGAATACAGACCGGTATAAACCGGGAAGAATCAAAGCTGGTGGAGTTACTCCAGGTTTGCACCAAAGTAAATCAGAGCAGAATCTGGCCCTTATTTTTTTTCAAAAACAAAACCGAAATGTGAGTGCTCTGAAGCAGGTTCATGATACAGATTTGTTTTTCTTAACAACTGTGAAACGAACCGGCTTAGAGCTTGTGCCAAATTTGGCTGAACTCCTGCCAAGCCTGGCTGCTGGTTGTATGGCAACATTGGCAACCGAAGGGAAGGTTTACGTTGACTGCTACGTTACACATTTATACAAGATTGGGGAAGTGGCTCCAATTACCTCCTGTTCTGCTGTGTGACCACAGCCAGTCGCAGGGAACAGTCATCTTTTAATGAACTCGTAATGAAATGCTTGGGCTGAGATTTAAAAGCCGTTTATGGGGCATACGGTGTATTATGGCCTTTTATCAAAGCTACTGTGAGCACAACATGGCAGGGACCATGCTGGTGGTGGGAATTAAGCTATTTGCTTTATGGATAAGTATAGTCACAGCTATTTCCTGCGCATTCCAGGGACAGAGAAGTCGCCTTGCCAATTTGCTCTTGACATATTTACAGACGCAGAAGCTACCTTTGGACTAGTTATTGCAAACATCATGTTCTATTATGAAAACGTTCCCAAGGCTGAGGGTGAAGAGTCTGGCTCAGAATATCTCCAGCCCCAGACAGTGCCGGCCAGTGTCTGATCTCAGCCGTGCTGGGGAACGTCTGAAGTGATTCCGTTAGCTTTCTGGCATGTGTTCTGAATGGGCCATGGAGTGAGCTGGGGTTTGAGCCTGACCTTCCATCTTCAATAGGTCCAAAGTGGGCTCAATTGCTGGGTTTTTATTTTCTCTGTTTTCTAAGTGGGGAATAGTCCCAGTGAGTCCTTTTATGGGCTATGCTTTCTCAACAGTGAGAGTCTGGAAGCTTCAAGGACATCCACTAGTATCCAAATTCCACAATTAATGGTGCATTCCCAGAGAGGAGAGGGATTGCTGTGGTTGCCAACGAGGGCTGGCAGTTCCGTGTGTCAAAAGCAATATTGCAGAGCAGACAACCTCTGAAGGCAACTCCAGCACTGTCAGGGCTGTGAATACCAAACAAAATGGATGCTCAGTTCTGGTATCAGCCAAGCTTCTCAGTCCGTTCTTAAATCCTGCGACTAAAGCTCAAGCTAACGTGCTGTACTGAGCAGAGCTGGGCTGCTGAGCTTGGGCTTCCTCTGGGTAAAATCATGCTTGGCAAAAAAGCACATGAATGGACATTAGGCAGTGAGTTCTGTTTTGATCGAACCCTGGAAGGTGATGGGAAAATTCCCATTGCCCTTTGGTGAGCCTTAACTGCGTGAGCCTGTGTCTGGTAGAAGAGATGAGAAGGCAAATACCCTCCCTGGGGAGATGGTTGTGCTGGCATCACAGCCTGGCCACTGCAGTTTTTTCCTTTTACTACCAAAAGGTGTTTGCATTTGAGCCAAGTCAGGGTCTCTGCTAAATGCCACTCCAGAGTAAAATTTTTGTGACTCAAGTTCTGATCTCTTGGGAGAAGGTGGTGAGAGAGAAGGGCTGAACTCCTCCCATGGCCAACGGACAGACCACATCGCTTTCCTGGGAAAGGAGATGGCTACTTCTTATTAAACACAGTCACAAGTAGGCAGTGCAGGTGTTACAGGGATGTGGTGTTTAGGTTGCATTTTGCAACAGGTAGGCTTCCTGGCACTGGAGGTGCACAGCCTAGTTTGCAAAATTACAAAGGTGTATTCTGCTTGCTCTTACATGTCCACTGCCATTGTGGAAGGGTGATGGGTATCACACAGCAGCAGCTGGCCTGTGGTCTTTGTTTTCTGTGTGTGTATCATCAGGTATAAATGCCTGTTTTCCAGTAGCAAGCCTTGAGGATAAACGTTGCTGGTAGCCAATGGGATACTGTAAAATGGTTGAACTCTCTAAAACGTGGTTGAAAGCGATTGTGGCAGAGTGTGTGTGCCTGCCCTGCATGCTGGGCACAGTGCTGGGGAGGGGCAGGAAGGACAGCTACTGAGCTCCTGGCCAACCACCATCAGGATGCACCAGCCAGGGTTACTTTGTGTGCGTGACGGGTCGGTGATGTCTGTAGCCTTCCCCAGCAGGGAGTGAACCCTGGTTGTGATAAGCTTTGCTGAAACGTGGCCGCGACTCAAATCATTGGACCTTTGCCACTGGCTTTGTGACAAGCCAAAATGGGTCCAGAATGAGGCTGTCCTGGAAAAGGAAGGGTTGTAAAACAGACCTCAGCCAAAGCCTGTGGAAATCATGGACTTTGTTGTGGTTTGGATGGAGCCTTCTCACAGGATATCACTGATGAGCGTGTCCTTGGCGTGCGAGGGCCAGGTGCCTTCTGCGGGCTTTGCTGTCTTCCCTCAGTTGTGGTCAGGAGTGGGATTCTGGAGCGTCTTCTATCCTGGTTGGAAGTGCACAGACAATACGGGTGCTGCTTGGAGGCAGAGGAGCTGCTTGCTGGGGCCTCGTGCTGAGACGGAGCCTGCCTGGCTCCCCAGGAGGAGGAGCGGGCAGCGGCGCCGGTGAGCGCAGCCCAACCTGCCCTGCCAAACGGCGTCTTGCCTGCAGCCCTCAGCCACTCTTTGAAGTCAAAAAGGAATGGGACATCACCAGGTGTAGGTGTAGGTGATCAGACCTGGCTTCCTTCTAACACCAAGTGCCAGGCAGGAGCATAGTGTTCCCGCAGGTCAGAGATACAGGAACAAATCTGGGACAAATGAACTTCATTTTTTAAGGGTTGAATGTGTCGGCCCATTAAGAGGAGGTTGTTAGTGATAGACTTCTGGATCCCAATGGGTCCATGCTGTCACCTGATGGACAAAGCGTTTGAAATGCAGCAGAATACATAAACGATGGGTAGGAAGCATGAGAGCAGAGTCAGGGCATCCTGTGGTTTCAGTAAATGGCAGTCTGTGTATCATTACCACAGCAGTGTATGGCACAGGAATTCCTCAGAGATCTGGAGCTTCTGGTTGCTACAGCTTATGGATTACTTTCTCAAACTTTGTGCTGTCATCTTGCTGGCTTCTTGAAGTTGATAAGTATAGCTTGTATTTCTGTGCATGTGTGTTCAATATATAAAAAGCAGCTAGGCTGGAGATGTGATTCAGGTCATGACTCAAAGAAACAGTGGGATTTTTAATTGAGCCTGCTCATTTTCTTTAAGGCTGACAATACATCTGAGAACTTGACATTTATTTATGAATGCATTCCAGATTTGCACACTGCATATCCAAAGGTAGGACAAGCCTAGGGAAGGGTGGGGTGGGGTGCTGAGTTACTGTATCTGACTTGCCCTCCTGCCCGCAAGTGAAATTCTTTCCATCTGAGTCCTTATGAGGTGGTGCTGGGTGAAACGCAGCCCTCGGCAGAAGATTGTCTTGTCCCTACTCCTGCCCTTGAGTCAACTAAGAAGGTTCTCTTTGTTTTCATCCATTTCTGCCTTCCCTCTGGCATCCCGTCTGCCTCCAAGGGTGGTGCCTCCCATCTCCTGTTTTCACCAGGGTGGGGAACTTGTCATCTTGCCTGCCTGCTTTTCCTTTCCACTTGTGCTGTTGGAATGGGACTCCTCTCCTTCCCAGGTGGCCATTTTTGCAGCCTAGAGCCACAGTGTGTCCCAATGCAAGTCCTTTACTACCCAAACGTATCCATGTGGTGATCTTGGGGAACAGAAGGGGAGGCAGACCCTGCTCATAGCCCTCCTGGGGCTCTCGCTCCCCAGGCTCCATGTACTACATCGTGTAGGTACAAGAGTTGTACCTCAGGGCAAAGTATCTAACTCAGGTGTTGCTGATGCACAAGCAGAAGGCAGGAATGACTCTTTTCTCCCAGGTCTGTGCTGACTCTGCGAGCTGGCAGGAGCAGCAGGCAGTGAAAGCATCCACATGGTTACTGAAGTGAGAGGCTTGGAGTCTGAATGCGTGCAGTGATCAGGTCTAGTGAGTAAGTGGGCAGTGTTTAAAGATGGCAATCACTTTGATTTCCTTATCTGCTCTTTGAAGGCGAGGAGCCACTCCCTGCCCCATACACACATGATAAGCTCCATCAGATTCTGTGTATCTTCTCTGCAAAAATGAGGGGCTGAGTTGACTCAGCTGGGACTGGAGCCTGTGACTCTGAGTGTGGGAGAGCTTTGTTTTTCCCACATGCATGCTGAGTGGCAGGGCTGGCATCTGCGCGAGGGGTTGCCCAGCACACACAGGCTGGGCCTTGCTGATCTAAATGTCAGAAGAGGTAGAAACCTCCCTCCTGGTTGCTGCTACCCCCTCCGTGGCTGAGCAGAAACTGATGCCAAGTCTGCAGTGATCTCCACTCAGCCCCAAAGGCGGTCAGTAACTCAGGAGGGTGTTTCTTCAGCATGGCCTCAGTTACCATACGTGGCATTCAGGTGCCCACCACCACTGTGGTAGGACTTTGCCCTCAAGCTGTGGGGTTCCCAGAACTGGCTGGAGGTAACTCAGCATTGAGCTTTTGCTTGTGGGGTTCCTGTGGGTGGTACGTAGGGAAGAGACGCAGAGCTGGGCTGCAGTCAGGCAGCCGGAATCATCAGGAGCGATAAAGCAGAGCCAGAGTAGTTACAAAACAACTGAATGTTTTTCCTCCCTCCCCCTCATATTTTTTAACAAGCTTCTTTTAGCACTAAGAACTTCATCCTAGAGAAAGCTGGCAGATGTCTGAGAGGCAGATGTACACCTCCACCGCACCGGAAAGGTGATGGGAGGGGGCTTACTCTGAAAGGAAGGCCAGCAAGAAATTGCCTTGTCATCTAAATTTATGAAGTCTTTCTAACCTATTAGTTAATGCAGCAACAGCACTTTTCAATAGCTACAGCTTGGCAGGTATTTAGGTATTTCTAAGATATTTTATTTGCCAGTAAAACATCACCTAGGGTAGCAGAGGGCTCGTATGTAAGTGGAGAGAACGGGGGCTGTTGGCCAGGGAATGACCCATGGAGTGATCCATCAGCCTGCACAGGCTGCTTCAAATCACTACACGTCATGCTGAACTTGCTGTGGCAGTGCCTGATTGTATGTTAAATGATTTAATAACAATGTACTAGAAATCCTAATGGCAGTAGATAGCTTTTTCTGACCCAAAGAATGTACATTCCACCTTGAGGCAAAAAAGAGAAAGAGAGAAGGGAGAGAGAGGGAAAAAAAGGGTTTGTGTTCATAAATGCTGATTTGAAGCCAAAGGATTTCATGTCAAAAGTCTCTCGGATCCCTACAGTAATTGAGAGCAACACACACAAGATCTGAGCTCAAATAGCTCCGAGTGTTGAAATTCAACCCATTCCGGGTCAAGAAGCCAGTGGGGAAATGCTGTTTTTGTCAAGAGACAGTTGAAGCTAGGTTAGAGCAGATACAAAAAATGACTCAAAGCTACAAAGCGAAGTTGTCAGAAGCGCGTTTCATTTACCAGGCTAAAATGCAATTAGGGCCTGATTCAGCTCTTATAAAAAATGCTGGAGGCACTTCCATCCATTTCCGTGGGTGCTGAGTCACCGGCGGCTGCTGAGTCACCAGCCCGGAGTGCCAGTCAGGACTGTCAGAGCCCAAGTGTGAAGGCAGCTCTGATTCAGCTGGGAATATAAGCTTATTTTTGAATATCAGCTTATTTTTATGTACAATTTCATACTGGTTTGTGTCGTTACCTTGCCTGCAGCTGCACTGTACATAACAGAATTGCCTGACAACTGATGAAGTGAATGTTTCTGAAAAATATCTCCTCAAATGACAACTGCTTTTTGTCCTTAAAATATGTAGGAACTTTACAATGTTTCCTCCTTGGCTTCTTCCCCCACCTTCTGTGGCAAAAATGGGAAAAGAAAGTAGAGGGGAAAAAAGCAGCTTCTTAAGAACTAGAAGTGAATTTATTGCCAATTGCTTTCTAGCAGTGTATTGTCAGAAAATGTCAGGAACCTGAAAATGGGCTTTTACATGTAATAAAATAACAAGAGAAGAATGGTGCATAGGAAGGACATTCCAACCAGTCCCTAGGGAATGTGAGAAAAATGTCAGGGCAGTCCAGAGAGGAGGAAAAGATGAGCCGGTCACTACATGGAGACTGATTGTTGCAGAACTTCTCTAGAGGGCAGCTTCTGCTGAGGAGACCGCAGTTTTAGCAGGGCAGGAACACACTAAACTGGGATGTGAATCTCTTCTCTGTGCTGGTGAGATTTAAAATAACGGTGGGATGTGCTAAGTGCTTGTTTTGGAGTCGCTGTGTGCCCTGGAAGAGCTGTTTGTCGATGCATCAACAGCAATTGCTGCCTCTGGAGAGTAATAAATGGCATCAAAATAGCCACGGGCCTGAAATGCCCCTGTGTGGTTGGTACCTGCCGTGGCCATTCCTGGGTGGGCAAGGGGTTGTGAAACATTAAGAACTAAGAATCGTTTTGAGCAGGGTTAGGTGATAGCACAGGGTGAACAGCGGTGTAGAATGATGGCTCAAGTTTTGTTTTAATGAATTAAAGCTCCTCACTCTTCCATAACTCATGTTTTCTCCTTATCCTTCTTAAAGCTTTCAGCTGGTGGTGGGCTGAGAGTGCCACAAGGACAGTGAAGGTGGAGGGTGCCGGGAGAGCTCTCACAGCTCTCACAGCCTCCTTCCTCTTACCCCGAGCTGCACTGCCTCCCCCGTGGCTGCTCTCTGGAGCTCTGGGGGAGCTAATGACGCTTCCCTGATGGTCCTTGTCTCCCACTCCTGTGCGAACATCTCAGGGTACAAGCTGGTGATTTGTCCTCGCCGAGCTCAGATGGTGGCTAAAGCAGGTGGCCTCTGCCCCAGCCGGGTGTTGGAAGCAGACAGAGCTTGTTTCTCCCATTCTCTTCTCCCAGTAAATATACAAAGTTCACAGCAGTTCTAAGGCCCTTCCTTTACCTATTGAGCTCCACCAGACAGTAGCTGAAGGTCTCGCAGTGGGGTGGGATAGGGACAGGCTCACAGTCGCTTCCAGCCTCTGGTCGGAAGCTCCTAACCACAGGGCTGCTCCAGAGGACCAGCCCCTGCATGGTCGGTGGTGGAGGAAGTGCCAAGCAAAACAAATAGTGCTTGAGGTTAAAAAGCTCCAAGTGTGTTACTATCACAAAACCTAATCTCTGCATCTGCTTCTGCCACTCCCAAATCATGACAGAGAGCAGTGAGTATCGGGAGGTCATGGAGATAAGTAGGACCCGGTGACGCAAGGCTGTGTCTGGTGGAGGAGCTGTTACCCAAGAGCCAGCACCAAGGGGACACACTTGCCTTTCCCTTGTCTTTGTGCCCCTCCAGACAAAGTTGCTCAAGCCTACTGACAATTAAAGGATTTTGACAGTAAAACCAAGGGACCAGGGCCCGGAGTAGCCTGTGACACCCTAACATTGGCTGGTGATACCAGGTGGATGGTCCATGCGCTGTGAGTCAGGCAGCCCTGGGGCCCCTGTGACATTAACGGCTTTACGTTGCAGCAGGGGAGATTCAGACTGGACATCAGGAATATTTTTTCACTGTAAGGGTGACTGGGTATTGGAATGGGTTGTGCAGGGAGGTGGTGGAGTCACCATCCCTGGAGGTGTTCAAGATGCATCTGGATGTGGCACTGGGTGATGTGGGTGAGTGGTGATGTAGGCAGGGGTTGGACTGGGTGAGCTTGAAGGTCTCTTCCAAGCTCGATGATTCTGTGATTCTGTTCTATGATTCTGTGACAGACATGAGAAAGTCTCTGCTCGGAGTCCTCCCTGGTGAGGGATGGTGTGAGGTACACAGGCAGGAGGAAGCAGAAGATAACACTGGCAACTGCAAGATCAAGCAATTACTGGGCTGTCAATAAGCTCAGTTTGAATTGCAAAAATGTGTCTGATCTTCACTTCCAAGGGCATGAACTACACATGGCAGGGCTGGCCAGCCAGGGACTGGCTCCCGACGGCAGGCTGGGGCCAACCTGCAAATTCTGTCTCATCTGAAGAGATAAAAGGGAGCAGAAAAACATGTTTATAGTCTCTGCTCTGGGACTTACGGGTACTTGATGGTTTTTTTAGACGCTATGGTACTTGTAGGTGTAAATGACAGGTTTGACATGAAATGCCTGAAGTTTGGGGCCTTTTCCCAACGACAGCAGCAGCCCAATGCAAACTGTTGGTGCCACACAGATGTTGGTCTGTAACTCCTCAATTTGTCCATTTCCACCTGTAGCACTTCTGCAGCCCCCCTTGGCATGGCCCAGCTCTGCTGTTCACAGGTCTGAGCACTGATCTCACCTGGAGATCGCACCCCAGCTCCTCGTGGGTTCTATCTCCCTTCAGCTGATGCCTATCTCCTTATAAAATTTCCCATGGCTTATCAGCACTTGACAATTAGATGCTTAACATCCTACTTAATGCAAAACAGATTACATCCTGGGAATTAACCAAACAATGAAGTGCCTTAAGGGAGGATGGAAGGGTTTCTATAGCCCGTGTGTGTTGATGTGTCTGTGTGTTTGTACACAGGCACACACGGCTGTGAAACCTGGAGGTGCTGATGGCTCTCGGGGCTCGGTTGGTTTCAGGGCTCCTTCCCGTGCCTGGTCTGTGTTTGTGTGACCCTTTTTTTGGCAGGCATTGCGTTGCCTGCTGGAAGCACCGTTGTTCCCCTTCTGGGGGTGAGGAGATGCCGGGGATCCCCAGCTCAGGGGTCCCAGCTCGGGGCTGCGCTCCCCGCCGTGCCCAGCCGGCAGCTTTGCTCCCTCTGGTGGCAACCGGGAGCCCCGGTCGGGCTGTGCCCGGGCAGGGGTGGCCTGTCCCGGCCGGCAGGTGCCGGGGGCAGTGGCCGGGCCATCCCCCTCGCTTTGGGGACCCCCCCGGGCAGGGGTGCGGGGTGCGGGCCGTGCCCGCGGGGTTGGCACAGGGTGCGATGGTTGTGACCCAGCTCCTGCCTGTTCCTGGGGCTGCCGGGGATGGCCGCGGTGCTGGAGGAGCTGAGGACTTGTCCCTGTGCCACTGCCGCCCCCCTGGAGCAGAGCATTCCCATTCCCAGCCCTGCCGCACCCCATGCCCAGGCCCGGCCTGGAGGGGCTGCAGGGCCTGACCCCGGGGCGTGTGAAAGTGTGTGGGGGGGGGGGGGGCAGGGCTGCAGGGGCACAGCAGGTAGTGCAGATACTAAAAAAAATAAATTACTCAGAAATCAGTTTTTTAAAACCCGGAGAGAGCAGTGGTTGGGCTCACTGTGCCCCCTGTGCAGGGCTGGGCTGCCCCGTGGCCACCAGCCCGAGTGGGAGCTGGGCCCTGCTCCCTGCCTGTGTCTGCTCACGGCTGCCCCGGGTGGGGAACGGGGCCAGACCCCGGGCTCAGCAGTTCGGGTGTGAGCACCACACCTCTGTGCCTGGTGACCCCCGTGGGCCCGTCCTGGCCTGCCCACACCCCACACGGTGCTGTGCCTGTCCCAAGACACTGGAGCAGGGGCTGGTGCTTCCCATGAGCAATGCCCGGGATGCTCTGTCTGTGCCTTGGTTGGTAAATGCTGAGCTTTTGGCTGCCTGCCCTCACAGAAGAAGAAATTTCTGTTGCAGCTTGGTCCTTCCAATAACTGAGCAAATGCAAAGGTTCAGATCCTAACACACAGTGTTTGTTCATTTAACCGGTGATCCCTGTTACACTGGGCTCTGTGGAGCAGCCCCGTGATACAGCACACACACACATGGAGAGAAAGCCATTTGTGCTCTAAAACGTGTAAATAATGCCAGGTACAGCACTGTTACCTTTCTTCTGAATATGATAATATCTGTGTCTGACAGAGCTTTACAGGGGTCAGAAACATTAACCCCCTTTTACAGAGGGGGAAACTAAGGAATCAAGCTTTTATCCATGATCATCCAGCAGGCCAGGAATAAAAAACAGGTCCTGTGAGTCCTGGCCCTGCTCATCAGGTCCTCGTGCCACATCTCAGATCAGTAACTTGTCCTATCATCTGTCCTCCACCACGGATGAACCTCTGAAGTTGCTGAGCTTTCACCGACATTCCCAAGGCTCTGCGGGATGCAGGCTGGGCGATGGCCTGGGAGGAGGTGAGGAGCCCAGACCCATGCCAGGCTTTACCTCCACAAACCACAAGCACTGCTGGCACAGGACAGCCTCCCACGTGCTCTGTGCTGCTGGAGGAAGCTCAAGTCCTGGTGTGCTCCAGCTTCGTGCTGTGCTTCATTTGCAGTTTTTAAAGCAGTAAGTGACTCTTCAAGCCAAACAAACGCCTGGCATTTGGCTGTGCCTGTTTTCCTGTGGCCAGGCTGACCTTTATGAACACTAGAGTCACAACTATGACATGCAGCTCACTTGAGCTCTCCCTTCTGGGAGCTAGGGACATTTTGTAATTGCTGGAAGAGCCGAGGAGTTTTTCTTCAGACCCTGATTTTCCCTTAGCAACCAACTTTCTTCCTTGATTTCTCTTCTCTTCACCTTTCCCTTCCATGTGACACACAGCTGATACTTGCTCTTGAAACAATCCTTTATTGATGCAGAAGCAATCAGCAAAAATGCCGAGCAGTGGCAGAGTTCAGCCCAGCTCTATGAAATCACTCATAAATGTACTTAACTTCACTAAAGCTGCTCTTGAGCTCAGTCTTAAGCATGTGCTTAAGCCTTTTGCAAGTCCTTGGCCCTCTCGCAGTCACAACTGGGTCACGCTGATTACCCCAGTGATGGCAGATGAGGCTCTCGTTAGGGTGCCTGTGAAAACAGTTTTCTGAGCCTATGGTCAGTGGTCTGCTCTGATGGCAGATGAGTGCAATTTGTGGTTGTCCAATGAAGGGATAGAGCATGAAATCCCCTATTAAGGTCCTCTTAGATATGTCTGCAAAATGCTGAGTAGTGAGTGAAGTGCCCGTGGTGTGGCTGCTCTGTGCTGTCCTCTCACTCACCGTTGTCTGTCTCTCGTTGGCTGCTTTCTCTAACTTGTTCTGGGCCTCACCAAGTTTCCATCTTGCTCATATGTTAAGAAACAAACAAACAAACCCCCAAAACTAGTGTCATAAAGTCATGAGATAGGTTTTTCAATGTAAGTCTATAATTGGGATTTGCTGTCTCTGCTTCGGGGTGTGCTCAAGATACTTACGCTGTGCCTTGGAACCGTGAGCACTAAGGTGTTGTGTTCTTTTGCAGTGGATGCAGGATGCTCGCCTAATGGCTTGACTTCAGGAATGAAAATAGAATTACATACTGTATTATTCTGTGTAATAAAGTCCTGCAGAAGCTGTGGTTAAGGTCTGTTTTGCTGAATGTCAGAGAAGCACATAGGTACCGTGAGACATGTCTCTGAGCGGTGAATTGACACTACTGCTCGCTCTGGTTGTGTATTCTTCTTGGCATGGCTGTTCCTCTCCATGTTGTGAGCAGCACCTGGCACTCTGTGGTGTGGTTCTCGGCACCTGCTGAAGGCAAATAATGATAATTAGTCCTGAGAGCTGCTCTGTTTCACACCTCTTCTGGCTAGCCAAGACAGATCACAAGGAGATATCACCAATCAAATGATTACCATGATGCCAAATGGCTTAGCACTGTTTGAGCACATAGCACGAGGGTTTGCCTATATGATCCATGGCAGAAGTGCCATGGTTCTGTAGCTTTGCCTGCCCAATATTACATATTTCCATTCCCAGCTTTCACCTACACTAGTCTGAGTCTCACTTGTGCTCATGTCTCTGACATACAGGCAACTTACTGCAGCGTAACGAGCTCCTGCATGTCAGGTTCTTCACCACAACTGCCTTGTCCATGCTCTTACCCCAGTAAAGGCACTGCAGCTATCTCCTCTTTTTTGTGGAAAGGAAAAACTACTTTGGTATTTTACAACTATTTTATAGTATTTGGCATTTACAAATACTTTGTATTTGCCAAAGGGGAAGAGCAAGCAGAAAGATAGTTATTACAGAAGGGCTGATACCTGTTAACTTGAGTTATTATTCTTGTTCCTAAAGTTACTTTATATGTTGGGGTCATGCTTATAAGATATGAACTTGGTAGCAAGCAAGCAAACACTTCCATGGATCTTCTCATTACCTTCAAACCATAAGGAACTGTCTCTATTGGATGAATGTAACAGATGTGCCTGGGGCTGTTCAAGCTAGGGCAAGATATCACAGGCAGAAAAGAATAAACATAGGAATATTAACAATACACTATTTTGCTGGTGCAGTTTTCCCATATGATTACAAGTGATGAGTGCTCCGTGGGAGTGAGGAAGAAAAGATCGGGCCCATAGCGATGGGCCGTCCGCAGTTGTTCACAGTCCTATGCTGTTCTTTGCTGTTGTTTCATTTGTTTGCTCTTATGCTGCTGTATTCTATCCTGAAGGCTAACCACATATCATATATATTTAAAAGAACAGTAGCGTAGAACTGGTATAGATCTTAGGGTTTCTTTCCCAAAACATTATGATATTCCTGCTGGGAATATGAAGATAAAGGCTTTAATCCTTGGGAACAAAAGGGTGTGAGTGGTTCCATTTCATTGCATGACCTGGAATCTCCACCCATTTAAATACATCAAAGAGTAGCTATGATTTCATTCTTTGACACCCATGGGTTGAGGTTCTCACCCTGGGAAGCAAACAGCTCCTGTGGTTGGGCTGGACAGTGCCCATGAGGCTGGGGAACATGGATGTTTCCAACAGGCTTTGATCTTCCTACTGGACCAAAATTATTCACATCTCCCCAGTATTGCTGAAAACTTATCCAAGTACTCAAGGCAATTATTTTTAAATGTATGTGTGTTTTGGGCCAAGTCCATGAATCCTGACTCATGACTGACTCAGCCCTTACTTAAGCAAAACTCCACTTGATTTCAGTATGAATGGAGGCAGGACTTGGTGATTTAGCCCTCTGCCGATGGGAGCTGCCGGAGCTCAGTGCTGGCTCTCAGAGCTGATGCCCTCCTACAGCTCCCAGTAAGCTCCAGGTGCACTGAAGCCCTCTGCACCTCTTTGAATCCTGCATGACAGTGATGCTGTCTACTAGGCCAATAAACCCATGCTGCTTAACCACACTGCTCAAGCCACCATGCAGGGGACAACCACGCTGGCCCAAGTGCTTTGTTGACAGCTCTCACAGCTAATCCTGCCAACCAGCTGTAGGGAATTCTGTGACCCACGTTAATCAGGAGATCAGACTAGCTGGCCATGATAGCCTGACCATCTGGCTGGAAACTGTTGCACTGCAGATTGGCTGTAACATATCAGAGTATTTTAATTTTGTTATAAATTGATTTAAACGTGCTCAGTTCATCATTACATGTTAGAGGCCAGGATAGTTCAGGTAAGGAAAGAAACTAGATAATACGAGTACTGGGAAGAGCAGTGTAAAATACCCAGGCAGGTCTGTGTGATGAAGTCTAGCTGGTGCCAATAAACTCTGTGGGATCCGAGCTGCTCTCCATGCCACGTTTCCCAGTGTTCCTGGCTCACAGCAACAGGGTAATGCCTTGGTGCAGCGCTGGACCTGACCTGGCTCCCTGCACTCATGACTGCAGGAGTCAGCTCAGGTCTCGCCAGCATTATTAGCTCTGGCTCAGCGCCGGCGATTCCTATTCAGGCTGGCTCCACACAACGTGCCTGGATGTCTGCACCGTGCACATCCCGGCATGGGAGCCATGTCCCGGTGTCAGGAATGCGGGACAGAGACGCTCCGGCTGCCTGCTGAGAGCAGCACAGTCACGTTCACACAACCAAAGGGGGCTCTGCTGAAGCAAGCTGTCCTGCCTGGAGGCAGCCCAAGTGTCTCTGTCCTGGCATGGCTGATCCAGAAGCTACCCAAGGGAGACTGTGAGTGAGAAAATAGTGATAAACTGCCTCGAAGTGCTCCTGCTGTCCAGCAGAGCCTATTAAAACCCAACAATTTTCTGCTTAGCCAGTGTGACTGCTAATACGTGGCTAAAGCATCCGAAAAACTTTAAAGGAAATGTTACTTATGTGTCATTTAAGATAATGGCACTGTGTTTTGCATGGCTGCACCTTGACAAATGGCCTGATTGGTTTTATTCCCAACTACAGCTAGAAATAATAGAGCTGCTGTGCGTGCTCCTATCATTTGTGTTCTTTAGATTTTTGACCTCGTCAGAAGAGGAAGCATTTGCAGGACTGGGCTCAGTGTATTGGCCTGTCAGATGTTGCTGCACCCTTTGTTGCCCTTAACCATTTCTTTCATCAGAGTAAACAGGTTTGATCTCCAGTGTGAGTAACTTGCTGCTCTGCCTTTTGTAATGCTGCATTAATAGACTTTGAAGAGATACATTTTCTGCCAACGTAAACACTTTCCTGAATGTAACAGAAATGAGTCCTTGCTTGCACTGGTGTGCTGGGAACATTCTGAAGGCTATAAAACACTGGGATGTCCTCATCTGAAGTGCCTTTAGACTACTCCAGGGCTGCCACAGTAATGACTGAATGAGGGTTAGCAGCAGGGGTTTATTTCTTTTTTTTTTCTTTTTTTCTTTTTTGTTTTTCCTTCTCTCTCTTTTATGAAGACAGAACTGGAAGCTGCCTTACCCAGAGATGTTCTCTGTCCCCCCTGTCCCCCTATCCCATCCCAGACTTCCTGGGAGGACACATGAAAAGTGACTGTACAAGTTCGTGTTCTGCACAGCACTTTGCCTGGGTGGTATTTGCTTCTCTTAAACATTCTTGAGGGGTCAGTGAATTGCACAAAGGGGTTTAGAACTTTGTCCCTGGCCATCTCTGACTGAAGTCACAACTCTCACTTTTGCTGCCACAGTACCTGCTTCCCTCTATAGACCTGGGATCTAAAACCCACCATTGTAAGAAATGATTCCTATTGTCTACACAGATGTTAGGTCAGTGCTTTATTTCCTTCAAAGCCATCTAAGGCTGGACAGCAAGTATATTCAAATATAGACAGCCATGAAGAAATGTTGTAAATACCTTGTCTTCAGCTCTTTCACATCAAATACAACTTTGGCTCTGTAGTTGTGAAAAGCTACAGAAATTAGTAAAGTCACCAGGATCTAAGTCAAGACTAGGGAAAGTTGGTGAGTAAGGAAATTCTTCAATGTTAGCTCCTTTGTTTTCACATTCTTATGACTTGAATTCAAATCTGCCCCACACCGAAGAGCCTGAAAACAAGATCTTCAGGTCTTTCCTAGTTGTAATGAGAACACACCCAGACAGAGTACATGAGGAGAATTAAAGGAAGGAGATTTGCAAAACCTCTTAAAACAGCAAGCTTCATAATTTTGCTTTAGAATTCAAAGGAGCCGTCAGCCAAAAATATTTGAGGACTGAAGCAGCTAAGCCCCAGCAGAGTGCATGGCTGTCTTGGTTTGCTCAGGCTTATCTGAATTTTGTCCTGTAAAAGCGTGAATTATTAACTCTCCCCTTTTCTCTGTTTTATAGTCCTCAGGTACCTGGAGGGCATCCCAGAAAAACAGGAGGTTGAGCCAGCCCTCTCAAATGCTGGTGTTTTCTGAGTGCGTTCTGAATCTGACTGGCTAAGCCCGAGTTTGAATATTTAAAGGTTCTCAAAATTCCCATGTAACACCCCCCACCCCGAAAGAAAAACCAGCTAAGCAGGAGCACTCCCCAGTAAACCCAGCCTGTGGCCGGGAGTGGCTGCCATCGCCTCTGTGGTACTGGGAGCCAGAAGCTGCTGCAAAGACACACTGTTATTCCAGCCTAGTGGTTTCCAGAAGCTGAGCTTTTATTGCTGCGAGTGAAATTTGTGCTGTGCGTGGAGAGAACCAACAAGGCTGACAGAGTAGTGGGACTGAATAATGCAGAGGCCTTTGCTAGTCCTGTTGCATAGGAATGATTCCCACATCCTTCAGGCAAAGCAGGGTGAATGTGTTCTGAGAGCCTCTGCAGCACTGCTGCAGCACATTGGGAAAATATTGCAAGGTGTAAAAGACTTTTAGCCAGCTGCTTTTTTTCAGTTGGTCATCTAGCTGTTTGCATGCCTGGAGTGGTGTGTTTGTCCTTGGAGTCAGCATGCAGTGCTTTCTGCGGGGAGCACCACTGGGCTTTCACCTGCCCCAGCAGCCCCCTTCCTTCCCAGCAGCAGTAGCATCTCCGCTTGCTCCGACAGGATCTGGCCTGGCTGTGTCTGCCAATCCTCCCTTCTGCCCACCCAGGGCCACAAAGCTGAGTTTTGCAGCTTACTGGACTTGCTGTGCTGTTCACAGAGTCCTTTGCTCTCCACCCCTGCACCATTTGCTCTTTGTGCAGGACAGGGTTTAACACTCTCCCTTGTAAAACCTTGAATTAAAAAGCAGTGTCTTAGAAGGCTTAGGTGGGATTAAGCAGCATAAACCTCTTACACACGGAGCTAATACTAAGTAAGCTTTTCTAAATTACCAATACATGATGTATTAAGATGAGAGCTCTGCTATCACTCTCCATCTCAGCTAGGTTGTTTCAAGGGATGTAATGGAAGCTGGGTTTTTTGACTTCCACTGGGACTTGGGTGTTTAATGTCTTTTTGGTCTTCTGACGTGACAGCCATGATTTCTAAAAACATTTGCCACCCTCCCAGGCCCAAAGCAGAACTGGTGTACATGGGTGTAGTCTTGTTTGCTTCAGCAGATCTGTGCCAAACTGCAGTGGTTACAAACCTGGAGCAGCCTTTGGCAGCAGGGAAAAGCAGAGGACCTTGGCTAAGTCTAGCTTGTCGCTGACCTGCTATGGGACTTTATCTGCAGCTCTGCTATCCCTTCAACCCTATCTTTACATATTTGGAAGACAAGACCTCTGGATAAGGATTCCGTTATTATTCTTTTATGCAGAAGTTGATCTAAGGGGTTACAGTCATGTGCCACTGAAGTAGTTGACCCATAATATCGCTTGCATTGCCCAATTCACTGTGCGAGAAGTCCTATGTAGAGGCAACTTGGAGATGAAGGAAAAGCACCTCTGTCTTCTGTTTCCTTGACTGCCTGGCCCTCCCCCACGTACTCCCTTTTAGAAGATATTTATTAGGTGGGGAAAAGTACAGTAAAATGTAGATCTCAGGTATCTGGAGCTGCATTGCTCTGCGAAGCAGCACCTTCTTTTCCCGCACACGCAGGGTTCTCGTTACATCTTTAAAGAATCACAACAAAGAAAAGGAGCTGACACAATGAATTTTGATCTGGAAAATGAAATCTGACATAACCAGTAGTTACATTTTTCTTATTCCCTGGTAGTTTGCCTAAAGGCAGCTTTTAAATAATTCCTGCTCTGCACCTCCTGAGAAATAATCTATTTGCTTCTGAATTAATTAGGCAGCATCATAAAAACCCTCTAGAGACTTCGAAAGCTGCTGTGATCTAACTTTTTAAAATATATAATGGGCCTGATCCTCAGGCCAGCCAGTGGGAATTCTGCTCTTAACTTTAATGGGAACAGAAGCAGAAAATACAGTGTTCCCAGTAAATAGTAATAGATGTTGCTTTTTCTGTCTGCTTTACTGGAATCTGTTTCTGTAATATCTTGAGTCGTGTGGTATTGAGAGAGTATGTCCTTTCTCATTTCATCTTCCTTTGGACAGCCAGTGTTAGTATTTCCATTGTTTCCTGCTTTGACAAGCAGACGTGTGCAGGATGGTTAAGTGCTCTCCCTCCACTTATAATGTCCAGTGCATGACTGACATGCAGGAGCTGGCTGGTTGTGCAAGGCCAGGGAAATCAGTGAAGCTCTTGTGGGCATAGTAGATCGTTTCAAGCTTGGCTTTGAGATGCCATCTACCCTGACACTTGCTAACTTAAATCAGCATCAATCTAGTAAGTAATATTTTAACAATAACTCAGGTTTTTGTTAATGTGAAAGATTAAAATACTCAAATTAATTTTAGTCTTACTGATAGAATTATTTTTTGACTGAAAAAAACATCAAATGAACTTCTGTAGACCCAACTGAAAAGGTCTGTACCAGACTGTTTACGGGGTGATGTAAAAACTTTTATTTGACAAGGCAGAAGAAATGGATAGAAGAAACAGGTAAGTTTCCAGGCTCATGAGTTTTTCATGAAGTTGGGCTTTGTGGCCTGGATGGTCGCTCTCTGTTCTACGTTCCTTTGTTCTTACATTCCTGACTTTGCCTGTTGCCAGTGGCAATATCACCAATACAAGTCAGGACAAGGATTAGATCAAAAGATGCATGAGGAACCAAAGATGGCTCTGAGTGAGATCTGGAGCTCAGATTAGGAGATCTAAACACCTGTATGTCTTTCAGGTGTAGGTTTGTGTACTGCTGGCATTATGCTGAGGGGTTTGCTCACACAGCTCAAGGAGTATTCAGGGTCTCATGAAACCATACTGCTCTTGTGAGTGACACAGGCTAGAGAGGCGTGCATTTGCAGTATGGACCAGAAATGACAGACTTGTTTCAGGGGTCACCATGTCAAACCTCATTATTTTGCAGGCTTTTCTACTAGCTTTTAGAAGTGTCAAAACAATGTCCTTACTAACACTTCTGTTGTTTAAAAGTTGGAACCAAGTTCTTTCCTAAACAGATATGGAGGGCCTGTTCCTCTCCCTTTACTGTCACCTGTCTTCTGAGTGCAGTTCTGACTTTCACTATTCCTTCCCCAGGTCAGCACCCAGGCTTGGCTTCACCCAGCTACTGAGCTGCTCTGGCAGTGCTGCTTTGAGAAATAAAAGAAAAGAAGAATTTGTCACAAGAAAGGCCAGGCTGTGAGCAAAAGCAGGAAGGTAGGTCCAGCTTTGTACTTATCAGTCTGATTATGCCCAGCTCTCCCCTGCAAAACAGGAGATTTGGTGCCTTCTCTGTAAAGGTGTTGGGTGTTTGGAATGTTCCTGGAGAGTCCAGTGATTTGGATGGTGTGGGCTCAGGAGCCAAGTCCAAAACCAAATCAGCTCATCTCCAGCAAGATCTATGTGGAAAAGACTGAAAAGTCCTAGGCCCAGGCAGCTGTTATCTGACATGTTCTTTTTCCAGCTGATGTCAGAGATTTTAGTTGGTTTTTGTTTTTTATTTTTTTATTTTTCAGATCTGCTCATACATATTTTATACACTGGAGCTTTGCAGAACACAAATAACGTTTTCTAAGATGGAGAGGTCAGTTACTTGTGTTCCTGGCATCAGCTTGGTCTTCCATGTCAGTCTGCCCTGGGAGGTTTTAAAAGTCAGTGTGTTCTCCCTGCTGTGCATCAAGCCTGAATTTCCAGTCAGGAAAAAACATTGTTGTGGGAAAAGTCCAAAGAGTTACAGCTTTATTTACAGTTTAGTTACCACCTACAGCAATGTAGCTCATCACTAGCAGTGCCTTGGGCATGGCTCCACTTTATAACTTAGTGAGGCTGTTTACAGTGTTTTCAGCAGAAGAAATAAAGGACCAAGGTGAAACTATGGCTGCAGTAACATCAAGGGCAAAATTCCCATGGGCTTCAGTGGACCAGCTTAGTACTGCATGTGAGGAGCATGTTTTTATTGTCACCTTGATGTCTACTTGCTTAGCTGCTTTTCTCAAAGCATATTCAGTCTGTGGGCAGCCTCATGGGCCCTGCCAGTACCTGAGGTGCCTTTTCTGTGCTCATAAATTGCAGGTTGGTCTTTCTGTCACATCTGTCACTTTCTTTTCTGTCTTCAGATCATTGCTTTTTCTCTCTGGCTCTTGAAAATTATTTTGTGTCCTTCTCTGTGGTAGCTCTACATCTGAGTCCATGTAATGTAGTGCAGAGGAAGCAGAAAGGATGTTTATGGACTTTCCCATGGCTATAAAAGAGGATCAGGAGTCAAATCCATAGGTTGTGTCAGTAGCCAGCACTCATGTTGGGCCAGTCAGTCGGTGAGAATTCCCTAGACTAACAAATCATCCAGTTTGTAGAAGAAATGGATGAATCCTTCTGTTCCCTCCCCACAGCCTTCTTTGTCTCCACTGAGTTAACTTCAATTGTGAAACTCTGGGCAGATTGTAAGTACATACACCCACCCACCAAGCCTCCTGTGTAAAGGTACACACATAAACACCCTGTACCAGCATGCACTTCACGTGGTTTGGTAATATTATTTCCAGCAATTAATCTCCCTGTTTCTGAGTATGTAAGGATTCCTGTCTATTCTCCAGAAAGATTATCTGTATATCCTGAGTGCCAGTGACATGCAAAGGCCAAACTGCACTGCACAGTGCCCTTTGGGAAGAGACTACGCTTAAAAGCCTTCCAGGTCTAGGCTGTCACAGGGGACTATATTTGGATGGATGGGAAAGCAACACGAGAGGCACATGGAGCAAAGGCTGTGAGCATCAGCACTTTACTACAAGTAAACAGTTTCACTTCTCTAGCTGTTGTGTTCATCAGTCTTGTAAACAGGATCTGCCTACAGTAAGGTAACAAAGTAGTAGGTCTAAACCTATCCTCTTCCTTGGCATTTTGAGTTATAAACTGCCAACGCTCACGTCAGCCATTCTGTTTGATCCCTCTATGATCCACCATTGCAATATTTAATTCCACCATTGCAATATTTAATTCCACCTTTGCAATGTTTAATTCGCTGCTGCAGAGTCCTTTGCGTATTGCTGGAAGCAAAAACTCACCAACCTTGCTTCCTCCTCTTGCAGGGGTTTGCAAAAGGACTGTCAGGGATCAGACAGCACTCCAAATCACTCCAAAACTGTCCTCTGCATTTTGGATAGTAGGATATTACTGTCCATTTTTTTTTGTCCTGGTCACCAGGAGGCAGACAGTGCTGGCAGCTGTTCCTGCTGTCCTGTTTAGAAGAGAGCTGTGTGATCTGGTGCAGTCTTGTCTGATAGCATCTGCTTTCCCTGAATAATTGTGGACATTCCCACCTCTCCACTCATCCCTCCAAGCACCTTGGAGTCATAAATTGCAATGCCAGAGCAAATGGAGTCATGCTTAGGGAATGATCTCCCCGTTCAAGGTGAATCCTGATACCTGATGTATGAGAAGACCAGGCACATGCTAGAAATTCCTTGCTAATTTGGGTTGCTAGTTCATCAAAAACATCCTCCCAAACATGTACAGGATGTATTAAGTTATGGTATAGTAAGGGATCAGCTTGTCATACTGACATTTCTGCTCCTTGCCAGAAAGTCCTGGGCTTCACTAACTCTCTCAAGAAATTAGATCTGTTAGCGTCACCCTGCAATAAATTTGTGTAACTGGAAACCTCTCCCCAGGCATACAAACACATGAGGACAAGTGAGCATTGCTGTTCTCTGAAGACTGATATGTAAATATATACTGGACTGACTAACCAACACCTCTCCCCTGCTGCGGGTCCAATGAATTCTGAGCCTCCAGATTGTTATTTTGCTGCCTGAGCCTTGGTCCAGTAGCACGTTAGCACATAGGGTGTTGCAAGGTGGGAGTTAGCTTTTGGGGCTAACAAATCAAGGCATTTAATGTAAGTTAATTTATGTTGTTACCTTCCCACTTACTGTTCTACTTAGAAAAGCTCAGAAACGCTGCCTGTCCTGCTGCACCAGGGGAGGTTGGCAGGACACAGCCTCCATGCACGCTGTCACCTTGGTGACTTTACAGACCAGGTAGAAGGGCTACTTATAAATGAAACCTCCCCTGTGGGGTGACCCTGGCGGTAAGTGGCCAGAAAATCTGAAATCTCCAAGCCATTGTCCCTGTCCACGATCTCCAATCTCTTTTGTCAATTGCTGTCTGCCTCTGTTTCCTTATCTGAAAGCTAAGAGCACTTCCATCCTCTTCTGAGACCTGTGAAGAAGAGCTCTAGGTTAGGTACTGTTTTTCTTATCAAATTTTAAAAAATAGTCATGACCATGTCTAGAAGAGAACTCAACGGAAAGCCCATTTCCCTTTAAAGTCCTGGAATGAAAAATGTTACCTTTTATTCTAGTCTTTAAAAACACTGCCCGTTTTACCAACTGTTGTGAAGGTGGTGATTGAATGGTTTTAATTACTGAAAGTTTAGTTTTCAAGAAACAAAAGGTTTCCTTTATATATGAAACAAAAATTGCCCTTCTGTACTAAGGAGGTGCTGCGAGAGAGGGTGGGGCTGCTTTTGCCCTACCAGTGCAGTGCTGGAACCAAGAGAGAAAACTGAGTATAGGCTGGAGCAGGCACAGCAGTTACAAAAGCACTGGTTTCCCAATGAAGATTATTATATTATTGAGAATTACCAGAGCCAGTAGATGCAGATGATGGTAAAACACTTCACACTCTCTAAATCATCTCCTCAAGCTCTCGAGGGTCGGGAGGGGCTGTTGGCTGGCTGTGGAGCCCAGAGCAGCACAGTAGCTCAGAGTCCATCACTGTGGCTTCTTGGTGTGGTGTCAATAGAAATGGAGAGCTTTCAAATGCAATGCACCAGGCACTCCTTGACTTCCTTATGAGGCTGATTTTGGGGATCCTTTCCTAATTTCAACGTTTCTGACTGGTATTCTCAAGGACAATCAGTATAAATAGTCCTGTGTGTTTTGCAGAGCTCACCCAGTCCATGTGCTGCTTTATCTGGTTTCACACTAAGGCATTAGCCCACACAATTGTCTCTTAGTTGCAATCTTGGCTCATTAAGGTGATAATTTGATACAGCAGGTTGTTGTCTTTACCTTGGGGGATCTCTTCTGGGTCGATGTGTCGATACCAGACAGACCTGTCAATACGCTCCGCTTTGTTCTCAGTGAGTGCTGCAGCACGTCCCGCACGGTGATTGATGGGTCCCCACCTTGCACAGCCTGCCAGCCCCAGCACAGTGCGTGTGCTTGGCACAGGCATCCAGGGTGTGTCTTGGGAAAAAGCTAGGGCTGGGGCAGGCGGAAAAATCTGAGGGAGGTTTCTGAAGAGACCCTTCATGGCCACGTCTCTCCCTGACTCCTCTGAGGCGCTGATAGCTCAGGGAGGAGTTCATTCAGCTCCTCAAAGGGAGAGCTTGCTTCTTCAGTAACTCAGATGCTGCAATGGATTGAGGGGGTCACAGAGGTCCATGGGGATGTCCTGGAGAAGTTTTCCCCAGGGAGAAGTCAGTACAACACATGGAGAGTGGAGAGGGGTTATTTCACCCTGGCAGCAGGGTAGGGGCTTGGCTGGCACCAACCTGCTGCTTCAAGGTGTCTTGGAGGGATCTAAGGAGTGGAAACAACTTCATCCCAGCAGCCTGCACAGGGCTTGTGTGTCCCCTGCAGGGACAAGGCAGGTGTCAGGGACATCCCGAAGTGAGCAGATGGAGATGGTAAATCTGGCTCCTGCACACATGGAGGTGACACAAAGTAGGGCTCTTTCAGGGCAGGTACCTGTCCCATCATGTCTTCTTGCCTGTTTGAGAAACCTGTGTATAATCCTGCTGAACAATCATTTCCACACAGGGCTGGTTTAGAGATTACTTAGTGGCATACAATGTATGTTATGTATTACCAGTAAAAGTGTTTTTGGGGACGGAGTGCTGATAAAGAGCCATTTCTCAGGACAGGAGCAGACATTTGGCATTATTGCAGTGTACCAGAGCAGGTACAGACTCTGACCACATGTGGGAAAAGGCAGAAACAGACCAAAGCAGCCCCTTCCCCAAGATGTCTTGTACAGAAACTTGGTGTGGAAATGTTATATATAATATAATAAAAAGACAAATTAAATAATTAATAATAATCCAAGTCTCAATGTGACTACTAAATAATTTTCACTTAGACATTATGTAAATTTGAAGTAATTTTTTTTACTGGTCATGCATAATAAAGTAAGTATAGTGATTAATTTTTCACCCTTAGAGTTTAATTAATATCATTCAGGAGGTTTGGGCTGATACACCATCCTATAAATCACAGTCCAAGCCACTGAAAAATAGCTGCCTAGCTTTTGGGTTGGATAACGATATTTTTGGGGGTGGAAATCCTGCTGGCAGATGTGTCACCCAAGTTGTCCTCATCAGTAGGGCCATTTGGTTCTCTGAGCACTGAAATGATACACACTGGTTATTAATATGTGCAATGCAATGTGTGCTTTTCTGGGTTTAATTTTAGGGATGGACTCGTTCCATCATCGCTATTCCTGCATAACTCGTGGAATGGAGTGTTGTTCTATGTTAGCTTGAGGGGCTTTTGGAGCCAGTGCAACTGAGCTGTCCAAGTGGATGAAGTGGATGGTATCAGCTCACTTCTTATTCCAGAATAAATGTATCCAGGTGTGCCATTTTGCAGGAATAGCCATCATGCTCTGAAAGCACAACCTGACTTTGAATCAATTCTCAGGCTTAGACAAGCTTGCATTTCCCAGGCTCAGCAGAAGCACTGCAAGGTACCCAGGGTGATGCTGGTGGTGGTGATTAGAATTGCCACCTCTGCAGAGGGGTCAGAGCTCCTCTAAAACGGTGTGAGTCCAGCACCAAGGAGCTGCTTTCTAGTACATATGCAATTTTCAGAGTGCGGAGTAAAATAAGCAGCATGCTGATATCCTGGGAAAATCCTGCTGGGGAAGGGTGTCCCGTGTGGTAGTTCCTGGGGTGCAGTTTTCCCTCGGGTTTCTCTGGGTGTCTTCCATGCGACGGGGCTGTGCACACCTACGGCTTTGCTCCACAAGTCAGTGCAAGTCTGCAGGATGTGTCAGTACACAGGATGGACCCTGACTCATGGGGAAAGCACGTATGGAAAACGTTGCCATACTCCTACAAACACTTGTTTTTCTTTTCTGTGTGATTTTTTTTTTCCATTTTAAATGAATCAGGAGTTTAGCAATAAAAGCTAACGCTGAAAGGAAATGGTGCAGGTGAGCCCTGTAGAATTTCACACTGTATTTATGAACAGAAACTCTTCTCAGGAGAGTCAACTGGGTTTGAAAAAACATAAAGTGGAGGGTAGTTTCTCTGGTGTCCAGAAGGTAAAAAGTAAAATGGCCACCTGGCTAAATCTTCATGGCTATGCTTGTTATTCCAGAGTTACAAAATAACAAGAGGATACTACTCTGGAGTACCTATTCCCAAATCCTACTGGTTTATTCCAGAATGAAGAGTAACTTTGTCCTAATTCAGTTGTATTCTGAGGAGCAATTCAGTAATAGCTGTTGTGCTTCAAATTCACACCCTGTATTGCTCCTAATTAATTGTCAAGAATAGGCAAATTCTAACTCTCTTTTTAGTTTCCTTGCTGTAAATCCGGAATAACCCTGTTGAAATAAGCCAGTAGTTTTCAGCCATATTTATGAAATGTGTCATTTCAAAGGAACAATTCTGGATTTTACCATGAGAGTGTGTGAAAAGTGACAGTGTGAGTTCATCAGACCAAACCACTCCCTTGACTGGAGCATCTTCAGCAGCACCACAGTAATGCACCAGGCAGCAATTCTCACGGCGGCGTCAGGAAGAACAGAACATCAAGGGAATAATTAACATCTAATTTAGCAGTTAGGCCAGGATCTAGGTGGGTTCATGCATTAAGTGATTGCTTCCAGAGGCTGGGAAGGCTGGAGTTGCTTTCTGTGCTCTGCTCCATGGGGGCCAGGCATCTATCTCCTTTCAGCTCCTCTAGGAAAGGAAAAGGGCCGAGGGAAAGCAGCTCCATCGATGGTGCTTGGGAGGGTTGTGTCCATGAGTGTCATAAAGAGCTGGTCTCTTCTTTTGACATTAAAGGACACACAGGGATATGAGCACACCCTGACACTTGGACATCATGCTTAAACATAGGCAGTAAATGGCTTTAGGCACATCTTCATTTTCCTTGAAGCTGAGGATCTCAGTATAATCCTCCTTAGATATCTGCCAATGGCTTGTGGTTTGTGTTGCAGAAAATGGCCAACTTGTAGACAGGTCTCTTCTGGAGAAATGTGATTTGCTCTGTCATATACTTGGTGACTAATTCCTGTGTTCTGAAAGTTTGGATATCAATGCATAACGGAGCACTGGGACCTTCCCTGCTGAGTGGCTGTCTTCAGTGCTCCTGTCATCAACCATCACCTCGTGGTGACACAACAAGATCTCCTGAGGGGTTCAGGATTTTACATCCCCACACTGTAGCTCTGTGGCCTTAAAGCTGGTTGAGATGATTGAACCATAAGAGGAATAAATTCTGTGTCTATGATGAAGCTGCATAGCCTTTCCTGCTCCCAGAGGCAGTGGCTGGAGCTCCCTGCTGCACTCACTTGTGCCTTCAGAGCCACCTCCTGTCCCCAGATCACCCTTGTGCTTCTCTTCATGGCTCAGACCCCGACAGCTTCGGCTTTCTGTGGCGTTTGGCTCCTCCCCAAGGACAGTGCAGAGCTTCAACACTTTGTTAGAGTTTTTTAAATCCTGGATGCAAATTCTGACTTTGATAATTTGCCACCACTGGAAGCATCTTTTCCATTTCTGCAGCCTCTCGCTGTGGCTCCTCTTCCCCCCGCGTGGCAGGTGAGGGGGCTGGGACGAGGGAGGCACTGAGCTCTCACACAGGCTCTGCTGCCTGCTTTGCAGGCAACTGCCTCTGAGATTTTAACTTCTGCCTCTGACTTTCCAGCTCCTTTGTTCAGCCTTTTAATTTTTCCTTTATTGTTCTAGCCTGTCTGCAAATGTATTTGTTTTTCTTCCAAAAAGCCTTCGCTTGCTCAATTAGCAAGAGAGTTCTTGGTGAAGAGTGCTGCAGCTCGATTTCAGAGCACTTCTGGACCATTTGGCTCCTCCCCAGAGAGAATTTCCCCTGCCATCCTCACACCGGGTGTTGCTGGATGTCTCCCTGCACACGGTGCTGTGTGGGGCCTTACAGAAAGGGAGATTTTGTGGCCCAAAGTCTGAATGTGTTGCCGCAGGTCAGGCTGATCCATGCTGTCCCAAGCTGTGATTTTTGCTCCCTGCCCTAGTGGGTCAGTCGTGTGTTTTCCCCACACACGGGCTCTTTCACCATCCAGATTTTTTTATTTGCTTTTGTCTTACTTAGTGATATTGCTGCTCTGGTTAGGGCAGGGGTTATGGGGGTACGAGTGGAACCTCTCACATGTAGGGAGAGAAAGGCGAGTGCTGGCTGCTGGAATGCTGGAAATGCCTTTGGAGGTTTGTGTCCCACCTACCCCCATCAGATCTGAGCCCTGGCCCGAGACACCCGCCCTCGGCTGGGACCTGGGCACGGCCCACATGGGGCAGGAGGAGTTTGTAGAAACAAGCCTTGGTCTGGAAGGCACCTCCCTGCCTGTCCCCAGGGCAGATCCGGAGGCTGTCCCCAGCCTGCCCTGCCACCATCTCCAGCCCCAGCCTCCTGCCGAGGGCTGTGCTCCTGCTGCAGGGGCACCTGGTGGGAAACCTTGCAGAAGAGGCTGCAGAAGCCTCTACATCTGCATTCAGTCTTTGCCCAGACACAGGACGAGGAATTTCTCCTCTCGGGGGGTTTGTGGCATTTTGTGTTGCTATTTCCCCTCTTTTTGCAGCCTGTTTTAGCTGTGGGTCTGCCCTGACAAGCTGGGGGCTAAAAACTATCAGAAAACTGTTTACAGTGTTGCTTACAAAATCTCCATAGAGTCCAGGGGCTGTTTCAGCAGGACATTCCTGCACAGTTCTTTGCTCTGTGTTGGCCCCAGTCTATTCCCTTATGCACTCGCTGTGCTGTAGCATGAGAGCTCAGACAGAGCCGCAGCCTTCTCGGGCTCTTTCACCATCACATACAGATCAATGTCATGACTTTGGGAGTATCCAGTGAGCACAAGTAAATATTAGGACACCTTCTGGAGTCTTGCAGCCTGGCCGTGGCTGTGGGAGCTGCTTTGGCCTAAAAGTTGGGCAGAACTTGATTAGTTTTTTCAGGACAGAATCGTTCCTGCAGCAGACACTGGCGGTGTGGGGCTGCTGCCCTAGGATCACGTTCACAGGGCCCATCTCTCACAGGACCCTGTGACCTGCCCTGGAGCCCCTGCCCTGGGTGGGTGGGAAGGCTCGTGGGCTCGCTGCTGGCACGGGGGTGACATTTGCCCTGGCTGGAACCAGGTGGCTGTCGGAGCTGGTTATTTGCTTTGTGTGATTGATCACATCTGTAGGGCACACAACGCCGCCTTGCAGAATGGCCCTTTCATGTGTCAAACCAACTCACAGTGTGACCTGATGTAGACGCAAGGGGATATTTAAGGAACAACTGACATTCACAGAGAACCATGCTATGGTTTTGGGTTTTTTTCTCCTGGAGCAAAGGTCCTGTCAGCAGATGGGAGCAGGGCACAGCGCCCTGTGGGGCCAGCAGGGTCCCTGGTGATGGCCATGGAGAGAGGAGCTGTACCCTTAGCTGCTGCCACCCCCACCCCGCTGCCCCCCCTCAGCAAGGTGAACCTGTCCAGCTCACACCAGTGTGATTTGATGAAGAGGGTGAGGCAACAGGCCTGGTTTTCCCTGCTTTGCTGCACCCTGCTGTGTGATCTCAGGGAGGTCAGCGTGAGCCACTCTGCAAAGGCACTGAGGCCCCGAGTGTGCAAGTGAATGTTCATCCTTCAGACTCTGGGTGATTTGTCAGGAGGAACTGGGCATCTAAAATGCATCTGACCCTGCGTCTCTTTCCCCAGCTGCTTTTTGCTGGTTAGCTTGCACATAAGGTTTGACTTTTACCTTATCAACAACACCCAGCACAGACTGACGTCTTCGCAATCTCACTGGAACTTTAGGCACTTCCTTAGTGTTAATGCTGGGAATGTGGAACAGAGTAAAGCAACTGCCTGGCTGGCTCATGGTCTGCTACAATTACAGAGATGGAGTTACTGGGAGGGTGGGCTTTATCCCATCAACACCTTCCTATCACTGCTGAAGTGATGCTCCCCTTACATGTCAGCACTGGAAGGTGTCTCTGCTGCACGCAGTCCATCGACTGGCCATGAATGCTGCAGTGAAAGATGCCCTTTAATTAATGTGCTTCATAGCAAGTCATCAGAAAATGGATCTGTGCTTGGAGCCAGGCACTCCTGCATCTGCTGTAGCGTTGCTTGTGTGAGGAAGGGCTCCTCGTGTGCATCGTTGCACGACTGGTTCGGGAGCATTTGGCACTGGATGGTAAAACTGGTTTTCAGACACCCAACCTGCAACTGTGCATTGGAGGCTTTGGTGAAGACATCACTGCCTTGGTCACTGAGGCCACTTCCAAGCTGAAAAGAGCTGCAGAGTGGCACGGGTTGTGCCTGGGTGTGATCTGGCACACTCTTGCATGAGGCACTGGGCTGGGTACACGATAGGCACGTGCTGGTGTGTGGGGGCCATGTGAAGGCTGCACACCTGGCTGCATCCCTGGGCACAGAAGGAAACCCAACAACAGCATCAAATGCATGTGACGGGTAGAGAGGCCTGAAATCAGTTCAGAGGTGGCCATTCTGCCTCAACTAGAAGAAATGTACAGTCCTGCCTCCCCTTCTCTTTCTAGAAAGCCTTCCCATGACTCAGCATTGAAGGGTGGAAGGTTTGGCTCTCTTCATCCCTTTCCTTTGCATTGGCCCTGGAAGTGACCAGAAGGTGGGAAGGACCAGAGTGCACTTCCTATCCCAGGTAAACCAGGAAAGAGAGAAAGGAAAAAAGATCTCATGCTCAAATCCTGATGCTCAAATGAATTAATGAGTTTCTCAGAAAACTGAAAACAGCCTTGCCTGGAGAGGTGAGCCATGTGCCCTGCTCTGCATGGGATTTAGTGTTTCCCTCAGTGCCTGTGAAAACTGGCTCCACGCACCCAGGGCAGAGCCAAGGTGAGGTCCTTGGCACCCAGGTTTGTTGGTCTGTTGCCTTTGAGTCCTGCCTGAGGTTGGGCTGAAGAAGACAGATGATCCATCATATAGTGCTTGTTTTTCTGGCCCCGTTGACTACAATGAAATACTTTTGTTTTACCAGGGCAGCCTGAGCGTTTCACACACAGGCCCATCCCGTGAACTTAAGGATTTGGGTGCAGATGGTGGATGGGAATCCAGCCCAGCCCTGCAGGAGCCATTGCAGTGCCGCTGCACAGGGTATGGTGCCTCTTTCTACCCTTTAGCAAACACAATAACTAAGTGTGGTAATTCCATGTAACTCTGGTATACAAAGCCACAGCAGCACAAAATTGCCTTGTGCAGCTCTGATCCCTTGGTGAGCCCCAGCCACACAGCGTGGCTTAGTCGAGCCCTCCCTGCCATCAGGCCATTGCCTTCCCTTTAAGCAAGGGCGTGGGTATCTTTGTCCAGGAGAGCTGAACCAGCACATGGATCCAACAGTGAGGCTGCCAGGCACTGGGAGCACCACAAGCACAGCTCTTACTCTGCCAGTTGCTGTTCAGGAAAACTGAGGGGAAGCATTGTCTGTTTTGCCTTTTTTTCAGTGCTTCCTGGAAAAAGATAAATCCCAAACTCTGATAAAGGAAATCATATTTTAGATTGAAGCAAATATTTCTTAGAAGTTTGAAATACTCTTTTCAGCCTGGGGATGCAGTGTGGTTTGGTAGCAGAAAGCCTGTCAGCCAGTAAGCCAAAAAGATGGAATTTTCAAATGGCAGTAGAGACAAGCAACTGCTGCACGTGGTCAGGGCAGTCTCAGCTCCTGCTTATTTCTCTGAACATCTCAGTGGTGAGGGTTAATAGGGATGAGGATGTGTCAGCCCTATGCCAGGTAGTGGCTCTCAGCCTGCAGCAGCACCAGCTTTTGTGATTTCACCACAGATTTTGTTACAGTTGTTTTTCAAAGCTCTGGTTCCTCATATCCTGTAATTATGTGAGAGTTTCAGCATTCTTTAAAGCTGAAGGTAAATTGACAACTTTTGTGATGGTATAGAATAGCTTGAAAACAACCAAAAAGTTTTAAAAGCAAGAAGGGCAAATCGAGGAAAGCCAAAATTACTTTTCTTTGAAATCTCAAGATTTTTAAGGCAAACTCATGATTTTGTGGCCTAGGACAGGACTGCTAATTGCTTGGTGTTGGCAGTGCTGTGTTTATTTTCTGTGCTTGGATTTCTGCATGGCTTTGTACACGTTATGAAAAATGCAGAATGTTATGTTATTTTTTAAAAGGAAGCAGATCTCTTTGTTGGATGATCTCCAAACCAGACTGTAACATACGATAAAAATTCTATAGTGCACTCTAACAGACTACAAAAGGCTAAGATGTTACTTCACCAGCACAAAACCCAGGCACGTTATGGAAGAAGAGAATTATAAGGTATATGGCTTGTATTTATGGCCAAAAGAGAAAGAAAAAATATACACTCTGTGTGTGTGTACTGCATATTGAAATTACAGAACAAAATCTAATTAGATCTTTATAAATAAAATCCACATATGCTGATTTATGATATATTTATTTCTCAGCCTTTGAAATGATGGCTGCCTTCACTTTGAAAACCAGTCATTTGCAGACATCAGGTCTGTAATTCACGAACTGGCACAACCAGAAGTTTGTGGATTTGAGTCTGGCAAATGCCAGTCCTAGCGTATCTGTTTCAGAGGCACATGCTGGGATTCCCAGTGAAGGAGCCAGGGGAAGCACGCTGCAAATGGCAGCTATAGCTTTTTTTTTTTTTCCCAAATGTGTAATTATAAAGATGAACTCACTTGTTTTGTTCATTAGAAAACAACACTAATGTGATACATAATTATAACCAAAGAGAAAACGTATGATCTTTGCAGGCTCCATCTAAATGTGCCCTCCCTAGAGGGAATGCTTTGTGGTATATTTGCAAAAAATATGTGATAAGTATAGTGATAGTCATGAGTGAGAACTAAAAGCAACTGGAACACAGGCATTTCTCTTGTGAGATAGAGAGAGCTCAGAACTGGATCAAGACCTAATTAAACGTGCATCTCATAGGCTAGATTGAGATGCCTTATGCCCAGTAATGAAGGGTTGGTTTTCCTGTGTCATGTTATGCCATTGACTTCCACTTCTTTGCACACCACTGACAGTGAGTTGGACACCTGATTTCTTCTTCATCACTGAGCAGGTTTGGAGGTTGGTACCTAAATGATTGCTGAGAACAGGAATTTAAGCATGATTTCTTGATGTGGTTTGAGCCACATTATAGTTTGCTGCTGCTGGAAGAGGGAGATCCTGCTCTTCCATCTGCCTCCCAGCTTCGGGCCACATATTCCTGCCAGTCGAGTTCTGTAACTCAAACCAGGGGATGGGCCACAGGGTCCCAACGTGAAGTCCTCAGCTTCTGCCTGGATACCTTGGCTGCCAGACACAACACGGCATGCACTTTCCTGAGTACCACTTCTTCCTCTTTGCATAGTCCCAGAGTTGCCTCCAGCTGCCACACAGAGGTCTGGAGAGAATAAATACATAAGGACTCACCACCAGCTAACCAGGAGTGTTACCTGGAAGGTCTTGATTGAAGTCCTGGAGGAAGCTGGTGGGTGAGGGTGAGCCTGAGTATCAGGCTCTCCTTTTACCCCTCTAAAACTGCAACAACTTCAAAGGAACTGTTGTCCATTCTGGTTGTAGAAATAGGAGCTCAACTAAAGACAAACCAAGAACTGCTGGTTTTCAGCTGTTTCTAACCAGAGGTAAAATTGGATTTTAAACTTTAAAGTAGAATCCATAAAGGACTGAGGTATGTGGCAGGACTCTTGCTGGAGGATGTGTTGTGCTGCTGACCAAAAGGAGCCCACGACAACTGGTTTTGGCTTCAAAGCAATAAATTTATGGTTGTAACTGGTTTAGCCTCTGCCACGGGGGATGTAAAAGGCTGTGATGGATCAGTAGTTTAGTTTTACCTCCAGTCCTAAAGACAGGTTTATTTCATTGCTTGTGGAGAGTGGTTTGTGTCTTCTACTATGGAGCCTTCACGTCACAGGGCCCAGCTTTCCTCTCTGAGTAAATCAGTCGAGGTTGAATGAGGCAGCGCTCCCAGAGTGGGACTGTCACTAGATGATGGCTCTGTCTCTGTGATATTGAAAACAGACATCAAGGCACTTTTCACTCACACATTCCATCAATGCTAGAGACTTGTCACGCAAGGAGCAAACACCGAGTGAAGCAAAGGAAGCATTTACAATTTGCTGCCGTGAAAGGAGACAAGATAAATCAATAGGAACTAAATTAGCCCAGCCAGCGGCCCTCACACCTACTCTGGAAACTCTATTAAAATCCGTGGCCTAGAATTTGCAGGAGGGATTATGTGCATGAAGGGTGAGTCAAGATTTCAGAGCGAGCTAATGTAAGTGACACCCACTTCTCAAACTGCCTGAAAACACTCACTGCCAGAACGCACTGCCAAAGACAAGAGTTCTAGTAAGTGTTTGCTGGCTGTCATTGGCCTCAGATAAAAACCTTGGGAGGGGAATAGTGGAGGAGTCAATCAAAAGATAACACCGAGTAAAGCTCAGTTGCATAACACAGCAAGAAGTTAAATTTAACCAGAGCTGAACATATGTCTGAGTGCCGGGGGCACAGTTAGAAGTGCAATAGCCCAATGGGAATCCACAGAGAGGCATATTTGAGAAAAACACAGAGGAACAAGATGTGACACATACCTTGTGTGGCTGGGTTGGTTGTGTTATTGTGCTGCTCCTGGGTGACCTTTTTAATTCAACTGAAATTCTAACTGTCACAGGATTCGCAGAACTTCATGGGTTTGTGACAGCATCCCACTGACACACTGAGGCACAAGAAGACTTGCTAAAAGTCAAGCTGAGGTAATTAGTCTTGCAGAAATCTGCTTATTGGCACAGGGAATGCAGCATTCCCAGGAAGCACCTGTGTTCCATGCAGTTGATCCACACATGCACAGTAATCTCAGATACTGGGGTTATTGTAGAACCACAGGGCAGGCTCAAATCTCCAGGGCCACGTGCATGTTGTAGAGTTGATCCCTCTGTATGTGACAAACCAAGGAATGACAGAAGCCCAGCAATTGCTGCTCCCAACCTGGCTGCTGGTTATGTAGGATTCCTAGGCAAATGTATAAAGATCTCTACTTCTACCAGGCAAAATTTAGAAAAAAACAGAAGTATCCAGGAAAAACAGAACACATGGCAGCTCTGTGGAAAGGAAATATTGTTAGCCACACAGCCCCAGATCCCAGACTCTTACTATTTCACAGCACCTTCAGGAGAATTCCTTTTTTCTGGTACTGACAGTGGCATGCTGGTAAAGCCCTCTGGGAAGGGAAGGGGACGTGTTCTCTGAAGTGCTCTGGACTTGTAGGGGAAGCAGGGCTGGATCAGGGCTGGCTGCACAGCAGCAGATTTTTCACCGTTGCCCCTTTCCAGAGATTCTCATGGAGATCAGCACGTGCAGGCCCTGGCTCTATGTTATGAAAAGGGTGGAGACCTGAGAGTCACTTACCCAGCACCTGACAGAGGAACTGCAGGGATAAACTAGTCTGGTCCTGCACCACTTTGGCAGCCTTTTGCAGAAGAACACAGGCTTCATGCAAGGGCAGAAAGGCACCACTTGGTAGTTGCATGACAACTTAAAGTTGTCAAAGTAGTTACAGATCATAGAATCATTATGGTTGGAAGGGACCTCCAGGGTCATCAAGTCCAACCTTTATCCCATCATATTCCTGACCATTAGACCATCAGACCATGGCCTCAAGTGCAGCCAGTCTTGGTGGTATTCTTCAACTTCATTTACATTTCCAAAGTGTATCGAGCCCTTCACCTGGGAGATGCTATAGAAACACAAGGCATTAATAGCATGGAATATCCTGTAACAGCTGAACACTGAAACACACACAATACAAGCTGGAAGAGAATTCTGTGCATGCTCTCTGCAACTGCCCCGATCTCATGTATGCATTGAATTGCAGCAACTAAAGGCTATGGAGTATGGACCATAAACTTGAATTCCACTGCAAAACTGTCAGGGCAGAGATCTGACCAACATTATAAAATACGAGAAGTGGGTTTAGGAGCATCTGTTTTGATGAGGGATTTCGGAATTGCTTTTCAAAGGTCGGCTGCACAGCGTTTGCAGAATATCAGGCGCCAGGATTGCTCTTCTCTTTTGTAAACCCCCTGATGTTTCTTGTGCATTGGCACTGCACCTCGCTGGGGGAGACTTTGTTTCACAATGGGATATTTGGGCACTGTGGTAATGGGAACCAGGAGAAACTCGGAAGGACTTTCATGCTGAATCACAGCTTATCTTCTGTGTAGCAGAAGGGAGAATTCCAGATCTTTGCTTCTGTTTTTACCTCTAAGAGATTTATGGCAAACATCATTTAGAAAGATCACAGGGAAAGAAATGTCCTCCCTCCCCATCTCTTCTGCCTTTCCTACAACAAACAACTGGGAGATAATTCACTTGTAAGTGGTCAGGTTAGCTGTGCTGGCTTTGGTGTTGTGTGTGTGCTGGCAGTGGGTGATGGCTGGCAGTGCTGCCTTGGTGCTTGGGCACCACTGTGCCACCTGTATAGACCTTGGTTTTGCAGAGCAAGAACTGCATCCTGAAAGATGGGCTTGCAAGGTTGCTCGAGTGGTTTGCTAGTGGGAAAGCTTTTCATTGCCTAATGCTTGTCCATGGGGCAGCAATTGTAACCAGACTGTGCCGGTGTGCAAAGTCCCTCTGGTCCATTTTGGTGGGGGACCTTGGGGCTGCTTGGGTGGTGAAGATGAGGAGGGCAGCTCAGGCAAAGCCTTCATGGTTGTGCTTAAAAATGATTGTTAGATATGTTTGCTGTGCAGCAGATTTTCTTTTCTGCCCCTGTGTTGTTTGGTGGGGCCAGGAGAGCCCGTGGTGCTGGCACTCTGCCTTGGATGAGTGGAAAGTACCTTGCAGGGCTTCTCTCAATGGCTCAGGGTCCCCCAGGCCTGGACCTTCTCCCTGCTCAAGCACGCTTCTACATCACATCAGAAGGTTCAGTGATAGTGCCTGCAAGCCTCTCATGGACCAGACACTGCATAAACTGAGAGCACCTGATTTCCCATCTCAACAGAAAAATGCTTTTGGGAAGGAAAGGTGGAGGGTAGCAGGTGGCTACTGTGAAGCCTGCAGAGGAGTTCCCTGGAGAGGTGTGGGGCAGAAGGGACAGGAATGGCCAGGTGAGATGCTGGCAGACAGTAGCTGTTGTGAGAAGTGCCCAGGTGGTTGGCCCTGAGCCCAGCCTTGGGGAGTGCAGGGGCAGGTTTCTGTGGCTGGAGAGCAGGAGCTCCACTGGCTGTGCCCATATGGGGAGCTCTGCCATGCTCACCCCCAGCACGTGCCCCTCAGCTGCTGAGCACAGCCTGAATTAGCTGGGTGTTTAAAGAAATGCATGTGATGCCCTGGCCAAGGGAAAGGTGGTCTGAGGAACATCAGCTCCATCAAGGACAAAAACCATAAAAAAGGGAGGGGACTTTGCTGGGGCTACAAAACACTTATTTAGAAAATTTTGGATTCTCAGGGATATTTGCTGGCTGGTTAAATGGCTCCAGCATAGGCTTACAGGAATTCAGAGAGCAGTGAGCTGAGAAAGGGTGGTGAGGCAGGTCTCACAGAGCTCCTGTCCCTGCAGGCTGCTGTGCCCCGTGCCTGCAGCGTGTGGAAGCACAAGTGCTGCCCTGTCCTGCCGTGTCCAGGCTCGTATGGTTCGGACATGGCACACCTCCAGCACCCAGAGCTTCTCCTTGGCGTTGGAGCTAGGTCATTCCTGCAGCTCCCCTGCATCCCCAGTTGTTATTAATGGCACACATGGTGCCAAATAGGATCTTTTCCATTCTTAATCTGTGATTAACAAGGTTGTTAAAGTCATTCTCAGCTCTGCTGAAAGCAAACAGAATTTTATATGACATATTGGGCAAAGACTCTGTTTGAAGTAGTCTTTAATCTTCGTTCTAGGATTAAATCATATGTAAACAGTCACATTTTATCAGCTCAGCTACAAAGTAATTTATTTGTTAGTCTAATTTTAGTGAAGTGGTTCGATATTACTGGAGAGAGGTTACATAGGAGCAAGCAGATCGAATTTTCCACCGGTAGAGCAAGGAAAGGAGTCCCCTGGTTCCGTGAAAGGCCCTTGCCTGCTAGGGAGAGCTCCACTGATTCCAGAAAAGCTATTCCAAATGTGTGAGAAAGCAGTGGCTGGATGTGGGGCTTTGCAGGACCAAGGCCTGCCATTATGTTTCTTGGCAGTGGTGTTTGACATCGCAGTGCTGGTGTTGCATCTATTTTTACTGTGTTGTGCAATTGGGCTTTTAGGACAGAGCTGTAACTATTGAACATTTTGCTGGAAGTTACTGCATCCCAATGGAAGAGATAAGCTGTATTTTCCATGTAACTAGAGGAGGATATAACTGTGGTATCCCAGTGTGGCAGAGAGTGTAAGTGCTATTGCTGTCTGTCAGCTCTTTCACACAGCCAGGCAGTACAATCCTTTATCAGCCATATTAATTTCATGGGCATTCAGAGGTGATGGGGATCCTCACAAACATAAAGATTAGATTAGATTAGTCTTTACTGTAGGACTTGATTTTTCCTATTGGAAAAATTGTTCTACACTGGAAATTGGAAAGAGGTTCCCATGTGAAATCTGATCTGCAGGATGTGAAAATATTTCCCTTTGCACGAAGGCGTTTCAGAATGATTTCTGAGTGAACATGGCTGCAGCTTTATTGCTGCTTGGTGCTAACAGCTGGAGAAGGT
Organism: Aegotheles bennettii; assembly: GCA_013398125.1. Lineage (NCBI taxonomy): Eukaryota > Metazoa > Chordata > Aves > Caprimulgiformes > Aegothelidae > Aegotheles > Aegotheles bennettii. The sequence goes on along the minus strand of VZRW01001923.1, from coordinate 1,628,904 downwards.
TCCAGGAGAAAAGGGGCTGAAAGCTGATAGGCAGTGATCTTATGTAAAACTGAACTCTGCCCAGGAATATTTTACAAATGGAGACTCTCCCCTCCTGAAGCACCTGGGATTTCCAGGTGATTGTGATGGGAACAGGGGGCTCTCAACAGCCTCCTGTGAAGGAGTATGGCTCTATTTCCTACTCCTGCTTCCAGCTAGGCTCTAGAGTCTGCTTCCCAAAGGCCCGACCGTGCCTGCCTCAACTCCTATTTCATAGACAAACCTTATTGTGTCGTGGGGGAATTTCACCCATAAGCGTCGATCTTTTGGTTTTCTATTGGGAAATTCAGGCTGAATGAATGCCAAAGAAAAGCTTAAAATTTTCCCCTGATTTTCTGTGTCTTGCATGCTTGAGTATTGGTCATACCCCAATCAGTGTTAACTCACACGAGTAACTGAAATCCCCCCTAAAGGCATCAAAGTTGTGCAATCTAAAGTAAGAATGCTTTAATATGGGTAAAATTGATCTAATTTGGGATTCTGCAACATTTGTAGTAGCTGGCCTGAGTTCTTGACTGGACACATCCCAGTCCTTTACAGAGGCAGTGTTTACAGAAAATATTCCCCCCCCTTTTTTTTGCACTTCAGCTACAGCTAAAGACATTTCATTATCTGCCTGCCTTGCATGTCTGTATTTGGGGAGGATCTGAGTTTAAAACACTTTAAAGAATACCCTGGAATCCTAACCTGCAGGGCTGTCACCTGGTTCATGCAGTTGGGAAACCTGGATACCAGGGCAGGAGCGGCCAATATGAAAAGAATAATGTGACTCAATTGACTGTGAAATTCTTCTAGGAACAGGTGTAATTGTGATCATAAACATTTGTGAAATATTTTACTACCAGCTTTAATCCCTGCAGAGGGGAATATTTAGGAGTGGGAGAATAAATTTGAAAGTAACTTCAAAGGCTGAGTTAAAAGATCAGGATCACAAACCTCAGGTCTGGCCAAGGAGCAGCTGAGCTCCAGGGGTCTCCAGTGCTCTTTGATCCATCATTTCCCCCCAGGTCAGTGCATCAATGACTTCAAGAGACCCCATTTGGGATTCCTAGGGTGGTGGTCACCCCAGCCAGAGCCCTCTCCAGCATGGCCTTGCATTTTCCCGTTAGTCCCATTTCTTTAATGGGGTAACACAAACTGTGTAACAAATTGGTCACAAACCCTGGGAGGGGAAAAAAAGAGCCCAATTTTGCAGCTGTGGCACTGTCTCTGCTAGAGAAAGTGGCACTGGATTGGAGCAGCTCTTTGTGGAGGGAGGCATGAAGAAAATAGGGGAAAAAGGTCGTATTTCCTCATGCCTGGTGGGAGGCACAAAGCTTTCCTTTAATGAATGCACAGGAAATGTGAAAGCAGGCGAGGGGCTGAGAACTGTGTAAGGAAGTTTGCTACAGGTTGAAACTCCTTCCTGTGCCTAGGGCCAGCATAAGAAGCAAAATGCCATCTGTGTCCCATTGGAGCTCAGGTTTGCACAGTTCCTTGCAAAGGCCTCTTGGCTGGGTGAATTTTTCCCACTGCCATTAAGGAAACACAATTCATTGGTGATTTCAAAGAGGGAAAATGAGAAGCCATAAACACAAACATGTAGGAAGTGCCATAGAGTGATAAGGAAGCCAGGGTGGTAAATCAAAGCCTAAGGAGGAAGGATATGAAGGGGCACACAAGTATAAATCTTTCTAAACTGATCAAGGAGCTGGTGGGGCCTTGGAGGGATGTGAATGGAGAGTCAGTAGTTGGAGCTGCTGAGAAGCAGAATGAATTCCTTGACTTGATAAGCAAGGGAGAGCAGCTGAGGGTCACGTACTGTGAGGAGGACAGGGGAGCACAGCAGTTTTCTATGTGGGGTGAGAGAGAAGGCATATTACTGAAAAATTTTGTGTGTGTGACCCAAGCCAACAGTTGGGAAATTAAAACTATTAAAATTGACAAGTCCCCAATTTTAGATTAACTGCAACCTACAATTCCTGGCCTTGGTTTCTGGCCTCGGTGTTTGAGAGGTCCCTGGGAGAGCAGTGGTGTCTGAGGAAGGAGACACAGAAAGCACTGAAGCATTGTCTCCTTATTTGAAAAAAGAAAAACAAGGAATATAACAACAATTTTTTAAAAAAGGCAAGTTGTAGAGAAGATAAAGTAGATGTTACTAAAGGGCAAGCAGGGGGCAATGTTTGAGAGCCATCTGGTAGCCAGTGAAGTGGCCCTTAGCGCCCAGCGGCCTCACATTTCCGAAATCTGTACTTGCTGAACGTGCATTAGAAGTGCTCTGTGCCTCCCACAAAGGTCCAGTTCTGGAGAGAGCTTAGAGGTGTTGCTGCAGCACTGACAGAGCAATGCAGTGCCTGGGGCAGTGCAGGTCACTGAGAGCAACCTGCACACCAACACCTTTCCCACTCCCCAGCTCCAATGAAAATGGCAAACACGTTCCAGTCTTTAGGTTGTGATTTTTGGAAGTGTCCTGTGAGTTTAAGTGCCAATCACACAGAGTGTTTTACAGCCACTCTGTGCTTCTTGTTGCCAGCTGTAGCAGTGGCAGATGACAAGCTTGGTCAAGCTTGGTCAAGTTGGTGCTCCCAGCTGCCCTGATGCCTTGGGACTGGTGCTCCTGCCGTATGAGGTGTAGTCAGGATTCAGCTCTGTGCTCAAATTTCTTCCTTATGGTTGGAACCATTGCAACATGGATTTAATTTAATTACAGGGTCTGAGTCTTCAGACAGACACACTTTCTCCCACATCCATTGTAAACGGTGTGATCTCATCCTGTAGATGCTGTGCTGACAGCAGAGAACCTTTGTTAGGTTATTTTAGTTAAGCCAGTGTTTTCCAACCTTATTTTTAAGTTATGGCACTCCAATCATTTGACACTGCTGGTTTGAACCCCTTTACAGCAAACCTAAGCCTATTTACCATCTCCTTGCTCATTGCTTTTCACAGACCTATAGAAAGAGTCTGTGTGCCTGAAGGGATCGTGACTCAAACCCCCTGGTTTAATGAAGCCATTGATGCTCACAGCCTTTTATTTTCATGAGCTCTGTGAAGATAGAGACTTGCAAAGAGCGAGGATTCAGTACTGCAAGCTCTTCTCACCTTCGAGAAATTGGGAATAGTTTTTATTTAGAGGAGAGTGGCAATAGAGTTCCCAAGACTCGTGTCCCACTAAAGAGCAGAGGCACAAGGCTCCTCTTGTGAGGTGTCACGTTACCCAGGAGACAGACTGAGCAACTGAGAAATGTTGCAAGTTTTTGAAAAAGAGATTTATATATAAATGTGCTACGGAAAAAAATACCTCTGCTCATACACATGGTAATTCTGTCTTACTTTGTTTGCTATTTCTCTTTCTTTATTGTTTTCAAAGATTTAAAGGAATTTAATTAAAAAGGCAGTTTAACTACCCTCTTCTTTCCAGATAACAAACACTAAAATAAAATGAAGTGAAATATTGGAGAGCCTGCTTTGTACCCCTTTTAAAACTAAACACAAAAGCCAAATGAGATCATAGGGTTTATTAGGCAAGATTCTGGAAAAGATGAGGAAGCACCGCACCAGGGATGGCCGAACCTTCGTCTGGGAAGTTGTGGTCAGTTCTCATCATCCATCTTTGGGAAGGAGAAATCCAAAGTGGAACTCAGAAGGCGACTGGGACAGCGGGTGACTCCTGGAAGGAGTAACCAAAGGAGTGTGGGTCATTTAGCACAGCAGAGCTGAAGTGAGGGCATGGCTTTCTGTAGATGCAACAGAAGGAAGAATATTGTATAAATGAAAGGAAATCTTTGATTGACAGAATGATTATAAACTGTCATGGAATTCTGCAACTGAATGCTGCAAGACTTTGCATCAGGCCAGCAGGGCCAGGGTGCCATTGTGTGACCCATGCACAAAAGGGGTTGCATGTGATGCTGTGAAAGTGGGGTCTGGCTGCACTGATCATCTCCAGTCCCGCATGCTCCCAGGATACCATTCATTTCTTCCATTAGCCTGGTATTCCATAGGCTGTCGAGCTGTGATCTTCCAGAGAGCCAGAAGTAGGCTCTAGTATTTAGGTTTTAGCTCAGCTATAATACATCATTTAGAAAAGTTCCTGCTGTGTTAAGGTGCTCAGTAACGTGGCAACACCCAGGGTGTATGTTTGACTGCACTCAGCTTGGTCTTTGTCAGCTGCCACATCAGCAGGTGAGTGATCAGCGTGGCCCGAGAGCTGTGGGTGGTGTGTGGTGCTGGGAGTCTGTCTTGGCTTTGCATCTTCTGCAAACCTGGTGCTGCCACACTCCTTCCCAGCATCCAGCACCTGGGATCGATGCTCCTCTGTGGGAATGAGCAGTCGCTGCTCTGCTCCCGACTGTGTGTATCCATGTGTGTATCCATGCTCTCTACCCCTGTGGAAGGTTTCAGCTGCTTGAGCTCCTCTCCTCAACCCCTGACTCCCCCTGCCCCTGTCCCTTCCCAAAATGCACTTTGAGACTCCAGCTGTAGTAATTTGGGTGTGGGTGACTGGGGGTGCAAACACCACAGCTTCTGAGAGGGAAACCCTGGCCCTGTGCCTGGGGCAGGAGTTCTCTCCTAGAGCTGCCTTGCTGATGGATCTGGGAGCTGCCCCACGGCGTGCTGTGTGGCCAGTAGTGACAGGTTTATAAACCAGCAAAGAGTCCATTGCCCCCAGTGGAGATTGTAGCCTGGCTTTTCTCCTGGTGGCTGTTGTAGCAATAATCATGTGTCTCCAGCCTTCTCCAGGGAACACTGCCATGCCTCCCCCCTGCAGCAGCTGCAGACCTGGCTCTCCGATCTCTCCCATCGCCATGGAAGCACTTGCAGCACTTCCCAGGCTCGTGGTACCTGCAATTCATCCCACTTATTTATTACCAAGAGCTGCAGGGGGAGTCTAGAAATGAGGCTTCAGGAAGGGAAGGGATCCGCAGGGCTGCTTTCCTCCTGCCATTTGCTCTCCTGATGAGCACCAAGAGCTGCCAAGTGCAGTGGAGCAGGGCCCTGCCTAGTGCAGGTGCTGCCCAACACAGGGGCTCTGCCCGTCCCTCCCTGGGCAGGACGCAGAGAGCAGAGCAGTGTCCAGGTGTCAGATGTCTGTCTTAGCCTCTGACCAGCGAGAAGGTCTCCATCTAAATCAACAAGAGCTCTCTGGACTTTGAACCATGGCGGGTGGATATTTTTAGAAGCCAATCAATCAGTGGTGACTGTTCAAGTTCAGACAAGTCAAACACAGCCTGCAAAGTTACACAGGAGCACTGTGTATCATGGCAAGGCTGGTGAGCCTGCTTGTTTGACAAGCTGTGCCAAATCCAGGAGCTACCAGAGCTGAGTTCTTTTTAGAGAGATAGTTATAAGAAGTGTGAAGAGACTGTGGATTGTAAAACACATGCTTTTTTAATTGGAGCAATAAATTAGTTTGGGCTTCCACAGAAACCTTCTTTCAAGTTACTAAAAGTGTTTTCTAAACCTGAAAGCAGCCCTGGTTTGAGGGGTTTTTGTCTTGGCCCCTTTTGCAGGTGAGGAAATTGAGGCACAGAAGCATTTAGGGGCTATTAAGGTAACTCAGAGTCTCTGAAGAACCCAGCTTGTCTCCAGGAAAGTGCTGTGCTGCAACAGTGCTGGGAGAAGAAAACAAACACCTGTGCCTGGCATTCCCCTGAACAGTCTGATCAGCTGAAATAGCAGCCACGGGTTAGGTCAGGCTCAGGGCTCTGAGCCCCGGGGGCACAAGGGTGGCTTGGTGGTGGTTCTGCTACGAGGTTGCAGCATCTGAAGCCCTTGTAGATTCTTCCTCAAAGAACATGAGCTGGAGTTTGCTAACACTGAGTACAGAGAAGAGCTGATCCTTGCAGGAATCTCCAGGTGCTATTCTAGTGTGTGGGGATGAAATAAAATAATAATAATGAATCATCTCACTCTGTGAAAAATGCACAGCCTGGACTCAGGCTGAGCCTCTAAAACCAGCAAGCCAGTAGCCAGATTAGAAAGTGTTGCTGTTCTGATTTCCAAATCCTCAGTTTATCCATCTTGAAAATGGGCCTGATGTTTTCTGTTGTCATTGAGAAAAGAACCTGTGGGTCCTGCCCTGTCTGCTTCTCTGCTACTCCTTGTCCTTCCCTCTGTTGCTGCCAGGCATCTGCTCCAGAGCTCCTCGCCGGAGCCTTTGCACAGCTGCATGAAATGTAGTGCATGATCTGATTCTCAAATTGGGCTTAACTCTTCTGTTCAGTGCCAGCTGGAGGGGCCTGCTGAGTTTTTGCTGATGCATCAGAAATATATTTTTAGGAAGATTTCTCTATAATTATCATATTATAGCTACTGCTGCCTTGCTCAGAGTATAGTAAACAATCGCTATAGTTGTTAGAGGTCATGAATACAGCGAAACATTCCCCTGTGTGAGGTCTGCTGTTAAATAATAACTTGTCGTTTCATGGTGTAGGAGGAGTGAATGCCCTCGAAGGGACGTGCTGACATTGTTCAGGCCAGTGATCCAGTTCCTGTAATTTACAGCACTTTCTTAAAGCTGCTTCTCCCAACAGGAACAATGGATGTGCTGAGGGACAGCTGTCGTCCCACTGCAGCTCCCAACATCTTGAGTCTTCATCCTCTCACTGGTCCTCTGTTACTGGTGTTGGGGTAGCACTTAGGTACCCTCAGCAGCAGCGATTTAGGCTTAGGGTGATGGGCAGGGGAGTGAGGAAAGCTGTTCATGTGACCACTGTGCAGGGTCCAGCTCCAGACAGGCAGGGGCAGTGGTGGCAAGAGAAGGTGATCAGGCACACTGAGATTATTAACGAGTAATTTCATGATCAGTGAGTCTTAATGAGCAGCGTTCACCCTTGTGGCGTCTCTGCTGTCTGATGTGGAGGGAGCACTCACTGCTGCCTTTTCCTCAGGGGATACTAATGGTGTCTGTATCCTCCATCTGTCATCTCCAGTGCACCTCTGGGAACTCCAGAGCTTTGAGTAACCCTCCTCTCTGTCTCGTTGAAATTGTCTGACATGTGCCAGAACTGCTCACACACAGAGACACTGGGATCACATGGAAAGCTTTGTTGCCTTAGGAAATCCAGGCTTCACAACAATCACCTCGCCGTTTGCTCAGCCGTAACGTGCAGTTGTGGTTCTCATGGTGCAGAAGAAATGCAAGGATACAGCTGTGGCTCAAATCAGTTAACAAGATGGGCAAATTAATGATCCCAGGGCCCCAGGAGTCCTATCTCAAAGCCAAAACAGAAACCAACAAATCTGACTGAGCTGCAAAAGCTGGGGTAGGGCAGTGAGCACCAGCCTGGACAGGTGACAGACTGTCCTGTCTGACATCTCTCAGTCCCTGCCTGTGGTGGTGGGGATCTGCCCTTCATTATGTGGTCAGAAGAAAAGGATGTGTTGGCAACAACATGGCAAGTGCAAGAATTCAATCTGGAAGAAGCTCAGCAGGGATGTTTGGAGCTGACTGCAGCATTTCCAAGTCTTTCTAGACCCACTAGCTGGAGGGGAAAGGGGGATGAAATCTTCCATGTTGCTGCTTGCAACAACTCTCCGGCTCTGGTGATCTTTGATAGAGACCACCAAAAGCATGACCAGGCTGCATATGGTTGACCAAAGACGGCCAAAACTGTGCTTTAACTGGGAACAGGTATCACTCCCCAGCAGACCTGGCAGCAAGGCATCACCTCCCAGAGCTGTGAGATGAACCCAAATGCTTCAAGACTGCACAACCGACGGGTGGGCTGCTATGGCATGGGATTGCTTTGGGTGTGAGTTGCACGTTGAGGAAAGACATTTGTATGAAATGGGCCTCAAGGTTTGCAAAGGACTGCAGAGGTGGAGGAACATGTTTTGCAGAAGAAGCCCTGAGCAAGCAGTGGAAGAGCTGAAATGCATCTGAGGAACCATCACAGCGTATGAAGGTGTGTTGCTGAGGTGAATTAGGATTTCAAGATGACCAATGAAGTTCAACATCTGTAACAATCAGGTCAGTATCTGCAGTCTGGGAGGCTGACAAAAGTCCCAACTGCTGCCACTGGGGTGATGGAGCCTCCATCGCTGGTGTTTGCTCCCCGTGCGTAGCTCAGCGTCCTTCTCTGCACCTGCTGTGATTCCTGGGGCTGGCAGCAGACGCACACAATTCGCAGGCCTGGGGACGATGACCACCTTGTGTCACTGTGGAGCACAGAATTCCCTTTAATGATGGTTTATGGAGATTGAAAGGAGATATGGCTGAGGATGGACACTTGGGGAGGTTGCGCTGAAACACAACTCTGGCAGAGCCTTCAGTTTTGGGAGCTTAGTGCTTCTAAATTGGCATCCTGCATCACAGCTAAATATCTGCCCCCACTTCTGACCTCGGCAGCCACTGGGGGAAGGAGCCAACCTCAGATACAGAGCTGACACTCCTGGATGTGCTGTGGCCACTGGGCCCTCCACCACCCCTCCAAACAGCACTGTAACACTCTCCATGTTCATGTAGAAGAGGAGGATTGAAGGAGGGGATGGCAGTCTCCATGCTCAGCCCCCTTGCTCTGTCTGGTTTGCATTGCATGCTCTGTGTTGTTTTAATGTAGTTCCTAGTATTTAATGCATTTTTATTGCTTTCTCTAATAACACCAACTGAGCACTAGGAGCCAAATCAAACAAGCCATGCCAATAAGCCAAACATTTCACTTCAACCAGCAAAGTGGATGCCTCTTACCCCTACTCAGGGTTAGCTATGTAAATCAAGGAGCTCACTGCTTATCAGGGAAAACGAAGGAGATGGCTGCTGTGGTGCAGGTAGGGCAGAGCTGGGGCAGGGTCCCTGGTGTGGGTGCAGATGCTTCCGTGTGCCCCCTCCCCACACGTGTTGGTCTTAACATCCTGGATATCATGGTGGAAGTCAGACAAGATGCAAGGCTGGTTGTTCTCAAGATGTAGCATCTTGTCTCATGAGCTTTGTCAGGCTGGGTCTTGTTTTTATGTGGCTGTGAACACCTCTAAATCCCTTTGACTTCAGTGGAAGCTGGAGTTCATGTTCTGCGTCGCTGAAAGCCTTTCCATGCAATTAAAAAACAACCCCAAACCTCCTCCCCTGGTGTTGATCAGTGATGTGGTGTTGACGTAAATGTACTGGAGTTTCACTTACAGCAGCTGGGTAGCTGGCACTTTTACAGGCCTTTTTTTTATTATTATTATTCTCTCTGTCTTTTGCACAATATTCCTGAAGGTTTTTTTCTCCATTTGCTTTCCCCCAACAAGCCCCAGCCTTCATCTCTGTCCTCATAGCACTGTTGTTCTCTGTGATCTCCCTTGTTCCATCTTTCTTCTCTTCTCTGGTTTCCTCCCTTTCATTTTAGCCCTTTTTTGTTCAGACTGGCTCAGCCCATCCTCCCAAAGGGGAAGCATATCTGTTTCATTCCCCTGTCTCCGTTTCCCTCCCAGCCCCACAGCTGTTCCCCCTCTTTGCCATTCCTCCAGGCCCCTCTCCTGCTCACAGCACCATCCACTGCCTTCTCTTTTTCCTCTCCACATCCAGCCCCTTTCCTCCATCACTGGAGGTCAACAACAGAGAAAACAGAAAATGAAGCAGGAGCGATGTTACAGCCAAGAATGATCGTGCCTGTGAGATGCCAAGCATTGTCTCACCAGTGTTGGTCTGGACTGCTTTCATCTGGCTGGATGAGCTGCACCCACCAGCTCCAGCACCAACATACAGGTTCTGATGTTTCACACCACACAATCTGTTATTACACCCAAGAACTTTCAGTCTTTCACTCTGCCCCATCCTGAAAGCCATAAACTGCAGCGGGGAGGTGGTGGGCTGGGGCTGTACGCTGTGTTTCTAACTTACTTTCTCCCCCATCTGCTGCACTTCCCCAGCTAAGCACCAGCCATCTGTAGTCGCAGATCTCTGTGCTTTGGCCCATGTAATTATGTGTTTCCTAATTGTGCTTAGTCAGAAGTAAGCAGGGAGCTACAATCTCAGCTGGGACAGAAAGCAGTCTATCAGGCTGGCTCGTGTGTGACTACAGAAGATACATTCTGCCACTATGTTTTTCTGCTACCATTTCACCCCTGCAAGTGGAAGGTGCTGGGGGAACAGATGAACATCACGTGTGGCTCATGTGCATTACAGGTACAGGAACGGCTGTCCCCCTGGGGTCAGTTAAATACACAGATCAAAGGTGCAAAGAACTTCTCCCTCTAGAGGGAACTGGGCTGCATTTGGGCTCCAGGGTGTGTATCTGCCCCAGAAACCTTCTGACCCCCGTCTTAGGCATCTTTTTACAGATTTAGAGAATGCTCAGATCTGGAAGGGGACCCTGCACGGGCTGATCTGTCAGCAAGTAAGCAAAAACTTAATAGAGCCCAGAGCCCCCCTGTGTGCAGCCCCACAGCAGGCCGAGCCCCCAGAGCTGCTGTTTCACTCCCTGCCCAGCTGCGATTGCAGCTCCGACCCCTTCCCCCTCGCCTCCCCCTGCAGTCCCTGACTTAGGCTGTGCCTTCTGCAGCAACAAAGGAAATGTCTTCAAAAGCCTCCTCGGAGTGATGCAGCGGGAGGCTGTGATAGACACAGTCCCGGCTGGGGAGTGAGCAGTGCCGAGCTGTCTGTGCCATTATTGTTCTCTGCTGCAAACTGGAAGCAACTGAGAGGAGGAGGACCCAGTGGTCCCTCTGTGATTGCCCCCCCGGGACCTGAACGAACCTTGGGCGTTGCAGGGCACGCACAAGAGTCACGACTGAACATAACGACTGCATCCCTCACCTGAATTCAGTCTCGGGATCTGGTGCTTTCAATAGTGATTACTCGACAGTGATTGACATTTAAACTGTGCTTTAAAAAAACAAGTGAAGAAATTAAAGAGGGGAAGATGGGAACTTCCAGGGCAAATGAAGGCTGTGCTGAAAGGGAGAACAATGGGGTGATTGCCCCCAGGCCAGTCTTGGTAAGCCTGACCCTCCTGGGGACAGTTAAACAACTTCTTAAAGGGCTCTTCTTGTTAGGGGTTGTTACAGGGAAGCCAGGGTGAGTTTCCTCTGCGAGCAGTGATCCCATTCCCACAGGTTCCCTCTCTCCCGACCTGATCCAGAGCAGCAGCCTGGTGCCTCTGGTGCCTCCGTGTGTAGCAAACACCACAGATGATGGCTTTGAAATGGCCATCAACATTTTTAGGGGCAAGTACCTACAGAAATGAGAGGAAGAAAAAGCATACTCTTAGCTTGTGCAGCCCTTGCCAGTGTAGCTGATTGGATTAAAGGAAAGATGAGTTACGCCACGCAAACAGTCCATGCCTGAATATATCATAAAGGCCCCCTGGCAAGCTCCATAGCCCATGAAATGCCCACTCTGCTCATAGTATTTAATTGTTTTAGCTTTTGATAAATCAGCTGTTACAGCCTGTTGAACATTTTAAAGAATTTCTTGCTAATGGATTTTTCACAATGTGGTTTAAGGGATGTTGTTATTAATAAATGTAACTGCACTGAATAGTAATTTGATAAAGATAAAAGAGGCATTTATGAATTCCACTTCCTTTTCAGCTGTTGCTAGGAATTTTCACTCCTTCGGAATATATTGCATTTAATCTTGATTTCTTTTTGTTAAAGTTGGGTTATTATATTCTGATTCTATAAAAAGAGTGTTAGTGGAGTTGGAGCAGCTGTGAAGTCCTCTGTGGTGGTGCAAAACCAGTTCTCAGCATATCCAGAGGTTTCCTTGCTGTGAAAGAAAACAAGACTGGCCCAGGTATCTCATACAGACATCCCGAGTGCTTGGGGAAAAGTGTAAAGACACTGAGAGATGAGATGAGAGATAGATAGGTAGTTGATGGGCTTTTTAAAAGATGATTAATGGATCTTAATATTGATGGAAATGTGAGAAGAAAATAATTTGTCCGTACTAGATAGCTGGTTTTTGCTGATGGGTTGTTCTCCATTAAATTGTCATTGCAATGACTGAGGTGCTTCGTTGTGTATAAATTAATTAGGGCCTTGTGTGTCAGTACTGAACAGTCTGTGATTGGCTCCAGTGGAACAGGAAATGTGGAATGTCTAAAGGCTGGTATCTACCACAAAAATGGCTCTGTAAACACTTGTGGCACACAATAATGGGAAGTACTGCGAGTTATGTTGGGACTGCATCATAAAATTATCATAGGGCTAAACAAGGGCAATTGTGAGGAGGAATGTTAGCAGAAAGAATGGAAAACATGTTCTTTTCTAAGAAGAGAGCTTTGCTTTATTAGGATTTGATCTGTGCAGAGACTGACGTCTTTAGCACAGGAGATGATAGGTATTAATCGGGGGAAGGAATTTGTTTGCACAACTAGCAGAAAGCTGCTTCTCTTGACAAATAAGAAAAAACCCACATTTCCTTTTTCTGTGTTGAGCTTCTTGTTAAAGACACACCACGTCCACATGCAGAAATAGAAAGGACCAAAAGGCAGTGTGAATCTGGAGAGGGCTGAGAGACCCAGGATCTGCTCCTGCCTCTCCTAGTTGCCTGCTGCGTGACGTTGTGCAGCTACTTCTCTTTGCTGTGGCTCTTCCTTACCCCCCACCCTCTGTGTATTTTCTTTGTTGGCTCTTTTCAAGAACAGAGAATTTCTTATCCCTTGTGTTGGTACTGCATGTAACTTCTCCAGATGCCACCATAATGTCATCCAAACCAATAGCCAGCCTGCCGCCCAGCTCATTCTATCTGCTCATTCCTTTGCCAAGCTGCACATCCTTGTGAATAGGCAGTGAAGAGATTTATATATAAAGCAATAACGTGGATCTGCCTCTGCTCTTAAGTGTAAATCAAGGGTAACTTCAATGAAATTCAGCAGGAACAAAATGGGTAATTGTTACAGAGGAACAGAGACATTCTGTACAAAAATAACCAAACAGTGCTCACAATAAAATTTGTCATTCAAGACAATAAAATGGTGCGAGATCTTGGCTGCCTGCACCTTGCACTAGACTTCCCCCTTGGGATGGCTGGGTGACATTATAATCATTCAGTTTTTCTGGACTAATTTCTTTGCATAGTAGGCTATAAATAATCATTATTTATATTAGAGGGAGGCTGTGGGTTCCTGAACAACCGTGACTGCATTCCTAATTTGTCAGTTACTGATACAATGCATCTGTTTTTCTAATTATTTTAATGATGTTTTATATGCAAAGGAAAGAATACAAAATTACTTCTTTACTTCTTTTTTTTTTTTTTCTTTCTATATTCATGGCTAATTGCAGGACAGCCCACCTGTGGCTGTCTCCCTGTTTGTAAATCCTGAGTCTGGACTAATGTGATATTCAGGGGTGAATGTTTTGTGTGTATGGCTTAGCAATGTAAGCCCCCGGCCCCCAGCTACTCTCTGCAGACAATACCAATATGTTACAGCCTCCCATGGGGCACATCTTATTACTGGAGGAAGATTCTCAGCAATGCAAATGCAGTTTTATCCTTCTCAAAGTGCCCCTTGCCAAAGTCAGCCAAGTATCCAGAAGCACTTACTCTGTTGTGAGTGGTACATCATTAATATCCTGCTAACTCGCTAGGCACGGAAGCAGACACAGTCTTCCCTGAGGTTTCAGTTTCTATGATGTCCAAGCATTGCTACCCCTGTTTCTTTTGGCCCAGCTGTGCCCTCATGGACATCCAGGGCCTGACAGCTCTAATTTGATAGAAGTCAGTGGACCTAAAAGCTAAGGTATTGATGTAGGAGGGAGATGAATCAGGCCTGTGGACGAGTCCCATCGATTTCAGTGAGCAGGGCTGCGGGTGCTGTCACACAGGTCTGGAGAGCAGGGTCCTTTAATGACTTTGTTCTCAGGTTCCCAACTAAGTCACTGTGCTACAGGAAGGGAATGCAGCTGCCTGGGGTGGGATGCTGAATGCTGATGGGCGGCCCAAAACATAGTCATTGCCAATGTGAGCTTATGTCCTCTTGCAGATCCAATCTGAAGAGCTCCTCGTGCAGTTCTGCTCTCCTCTGCCTCTCCCCAAAGGGATGCAAGTCTTGACCACTCACACTGCCAACACAGGACCTCTGCCTTGAACGCTGTGCCTCAGACTTCAGCATTGTGTGCCCTTAGATGGCCCTTCTGCAGCTGCTTCAGGCCACACAGTTGCAAGTCTCTGCTGGGAGGTGACAGACACAGAGCTGGCCCTGGATCTGTGACTACTTCTCTGCAAGGCCAACCAGGTGAGCATAAGTCACTGGTGTCGTTTGGCTTAGTGCTGGCCTTGGGCAGGGAAGAAGTGTGCATGCAGCTGGCACTGGTCTCAGGAGGTCATGATCACCTGCAGCCCCTCCTAAGCTCTTTCACACAGCTCAAGAAGCCCTGTCCTCTTGTGCTGGCTCTCCAGTATCCAAAAGGGCTGTGGAGTCAGTGTGGGAGAGGCACAAAATGGTGGCTTTCAGATTTGGTATCACTGATTGGTGGTGGTGTAAAGTCTGGGCCTGCCAAAGTTAGACACACCACAAACAAACTGAATAGGGCATTGTGGAACAGTGATGGCAATCCCAGCTGGAAAGGCTTTCCAGGACAAGTGGGAATGTGGCCCCTGGACTTGTTATTACAATTATAGACAAGCCTCAGGCATCCAGGCTCTGGCCTATTTGCTATGTGCTTCTGAGGATGCTCTGCTGCCTTTTCACTAGAAAGCAAAACCCGTGTTGTGCCTAACAAGTGATAGATTTTTCTCTGCTTTTTTTGTTGATCTCCTCTGCTGCCTTTCCCTGCAAAGGGGGAGCGAAGGGGTGATGCAGCCTGTGGGTTTCAACTGGACACCATCCCTTTAATGTGGAGTGGGGTTTTTCTTTCAAGGCCAAAAATAAATGCTAGTGAAGGAATAAACAGTCGTGAAAAGAAGGCTTGGACACTTGGAAGACAAGACTGCTTTGTGCTTCCCAAATCAAAGAGCCTGTTCACAAGGAGGTTACTCTTTTAGAAAAACACGAGTCCTGTGACACTGCCAAGGTCAGTAGGTGCCCAGGAGAGCAGTGGGCATTCAAGGCAGACATGCTTTAGGAGAGGGGCACATTTTTCTCCCACTCCAATGTATTTTCAAGTATATTAACAGAGAGGTGAGGAAATGAGAGAAATTTGCTTTGCTTTGCCATTTCATCTCTTTCTACAGAGTTTGACCATGCACCAGTTTGGCAGTGGAAGAGAGCTTCTGTCTCTCTGGGTTGGCAGCATGGCCTTAGTGCTGTGGTAGTGCCACTCTGGCACTGTCCTGGGCGGCGAGGGCAGAGCTGGTGCTGTTCTGCAGCTGAGGAAGCAGGTGAAGGAGGATGCACGTGATGGACCAGACCCCAGAGCAAGTCCCAAGTGGGGAGAATCAATGAGTGGGTGAGTGGCCCATGGCTAAGGTTCAAATCCCACTTCAGCACAGATGCTCGTGTAACAGTAAGGCCTGGATTTTTAAAGGGGCTCAGGTGACTACAATATTTTTTTCTGAAGTGTTTTGAGGGCAGGGCTCCTCTTTTCCAATGCTGGCCTTGTACAGTCTGTTTCAGCTGGGCCTTTGCTGCCTGTCTTTGCTGCGTGCCTGGGACAGGTGGATCTGCAGTCTGGATGTGCTTTGCTTTCCTCAAGAATCAGACAGAATTCAAAGCACATATTTTGGCACAGACACCTAGTTTTCAAGTGAGCAAGGTTAGACTGCTGCCGTGATCTCAGTGGGGTTAGGAGGCTTTGTACTTCACCTGAGGTGCTTAACTAATTCCTCATACAGTGCAGTACCTTCTGAAATGTGATCTTTAGGCACTTTGTGTTTCAGTTGTCTGTAAAATGAAAGTGCTAGTTAATACCAAGGAGCATTATGGTGATATGGAGTCTCTCACACACACAAAGGCAAGTGCAGTTCTTTTACTGCCCCTAAAGCACCGAGCTGTGAGTCATCCAGAGCCTCTGAAGACTCTGGTTAAGAAACAGGAGCTTTAAAATGTACCTCCAGCACTTTCTGTAGTCACACACCAAACCTATTTAGCTCAAAAAGGGCAAGTGTTGAGAAACTAAGGGAACTAATTAGTGGAATCAACTGCACTGAAGAGCTGAGGAGTTGAATGTGATGGAAACTGGATTCCAAAACTAGCTGGAACATGCAGGAAGCTGAACCCTCAAGGGAAACACTCCAAACCCAGTGGGATAAATAACCAGCCCCAAACGCATGGGGAGAGTTAATGGAGAGCAGGCAAGGAATGGGCAGAAGGGCTGATCAGCAAGGGGCTGTTCAGTTCACATGCAGCCAGGGATTGAAATCAGGTGTCTGGAGGGGAACCACTGCAGGGAACGACCACCTGCTTTGCTCTTTGATGGAGTCCATCACCCCTGCCACAGCGCTGACAAAGCAGCTCATGCAGCAGGTCGTGAGCAGCCATCACGCCAGTGCCGTGCTCAGTCCAGCAGATCTGGACCTGCTTTAGGAGCTGTTGTGTCAACCTTGCCACAATGGTGGCACCGGAGAAGAGTGGTGGGGCAGAAGACTGGAGGCAATATTTGCCTCAGTTATCTGATTTTAATTTGCTGAGGTCAGGAAATGTAGGGGTCAAATGAAAAATATCAAAAAGTAAAGTTGTGAATTAGGCTTTGAAAAGGAAATGAAACAGGATGGTTTCAGCTAGATAAATATAAAAGAGGAGAAATACGGTCATTATGTAGTGAGAATGGGATTGGGATTAGATTAGACCAGTTTACATATGGTCTAAAAATTAATTTAAAACACTTTTCCCACATTTTCAGTAGAGATGACTGAACAGCAGGGCAGAGACAGGATTTCTAGGAGGAACATACATAAGGGAATGAAAATTATCACATGTAAGGTGGAAGGAAAAGCTTAAAGAATTCAGTGTGCTCAGATCAAGGTGCACTGGCAGATTTTCATCCCAGGATTTGGAAAGAACTGGCACATTAAAGGAGCTCAGCTTAACCTCATATTTCTCTTTGATGACTGATTTTATTTTTTTTCCTAGACAAATGAAATACAGGTGATTTACTCTGTCCAGACTCGAGTAAAGCATCTGATATTATACCACATGGGAAATTACTAGCTGAAGTTGAGAAGATGGGGATTAGTGTGCATGGCAAAAGCAGAGCTGCTAAAGCAAATGACAAGGAGCTCTGTGGAAAGGGGAAAAAGGAGAAATACCAGGCAGAGGCAGTTAACGAGTGAAACTCCTCAAGGGTCAGTCTTGAGCCCAGTCTTACTGGTTTCATTAATGACTCTGGCACAGCAGTAGGAATGTAGTAAAGAAATCTGCTGAGGACAGAGGCTTTGTTAATACAAAGAAGGATCAGAACATCAATCAGCAAGAACCAAATGACAGAATTTGTCTGAAACAGAATAGACAAAGTATAAAGACGTGCAGTTAGAAATTAATAACTAGAATATCACATTACTCACTTGAGAATGACAAAAGCAGGGTGGTGGAAAAGAAACACAGAGAATTACTTGCTCCGAGGGATAACTGTGAGCCACTCATCTGATATGGAAAGGCAAACACAACCGTAGAAGATACAGGTTCACTCATGTTCAAGGAAGATTAGCAGGTACAGAGAAGGGCACTGAGGGTGATCAGAGGGTTTAGAACAAGAGGAGACTAGAAGGGCTTCATTTGTTTAGTTTCTCAAAACAAAGACTAGAGGAGATAGTATTGTTTTCAGTAAATACATCATCTGATAGGTAAAGATCAGAGAAAAAAGAGAATTGTTTAAACTAAATTACGATGCTGGCACAAGAACAAATGATATTAAGACTGGAAATTTAAAATAAAGTGCTGGAATAGCCTGCCAAAAAGGCATGATATGATGTAATTGACTGTAACAGTGGGAGACTGGATCAGTAATCCAGAGCCCGTGTTCCTAGATAGCATCTTTACAGCAGGGAGTCAGCTGTGGTGATGGTTACTTGCAGGGAATTGATAGGAATGGTCGAGACAACACCACAGAGGTGTTCCCAGAGAGCAAGCAGTGTGGTACGTGACAGACTCACACTGCCCCTACCAAGTAGGGATCTCTTCTCTGTGAAGAAAGCCAGACAGACTGTGTGCTATGGAGTGCCAGCTCTAGTATAGAAACCCTGCTACTAAAGCATTCTACGTTTGAGCTCTTGCTTTTTGCCCAAAGCAGTGACCATCTATCACCTTCCAAGCCTGAGTACATAGTTGAAACATCTTCAGGAACTGCTGTTGTGATGCTGCCACGTCGCTGCCTCCACGCAGCTCCCTGGCTCTCAGTGGGAGCTGGAGGCAGGTGATGCACTCAGCTCCTTGGCCCTTTCCTCTTCCGATGCCCCTTCAGTCAGAAAGCCCAGCCAAGGGATGATGTTGTACATCCCAATGAGAAACGTGCAGGAGACAAGGTTTTGGCAAAGTGGCACTGGTGTCTGTCACTCACATCTTTTAGGAAATTTGTAGACTGCTACGTGCTGCAGCAGTGCCCCATGGCAGCAGGATCCTCCTGGCCCCTCAGGAGGCTGGGGGTGACAGCCACTGCTCTGCTCCTGGCACAGGCTGGGAGCCTGGTGCTGGGATCTCTGTGCTGCTTGTGTGAGCACAAGAAAATCTGACCGGCCAGTCTATGGGATTGGGATGGGGGG
>VZRW01001923.1:1588611-1610298 GCA_013398125.1 Aegotheles bennettii | reverse complement strand
GAGAGGGAACAGAGGCTGATACTGAAGCTTTTATTTCAACAGCTAAACTGAGGTCCTTCCTTCCTCCTCCCCTTATGGGAACTGGCAAACTCAGCTCTTTAATGGTACAAGCTCATCTCAGCCTTGCCTATAAATAGGTAAATGAGATTCCTCCTGTCCCAGTGAGTAATTCTGACATCCTCCCGTTGCCTCGCAGAGAGCTGAGTCACAGGCACTCTGCACTCCAGTCCCTGCATTACTTACATGGTCTCAAAGGAAATTTTAACACATCCAATGAATCATCAGTGATTGGATCATGTTTAAAGTTATTCCATTGGCATTTCCTTTCTATTGTAGCAAGTCTGCCAACACCTAAAACTTTAGCTAATCTGGACCCAAAATGCGTTGAGGAAATAGCATGTTGACATATATAGCGACTAATAAAAATAATAAGAAAGGTTCTTTTAAATCTGCATCAATAAACAAGTGATCCTTCGTGGATTCCTTTAGCGCTTTGGACCTGCTAATTTTGTCAGACTGCTTCCTATTTAAAGGAACTCAAAGTTTGAAATGTTTTAATATTCAGTTGTTAGGCCCCTAATTTAATCTCCTGCAGATTTCCTGCCAAAATATTATTTGCACTGAGATGAAGCCTGCAGCCCCATGCTCATTCTCTCGCAGACATACACACATTCCTGCTCTTACCCATGATAAAAATAAAATGCCTGCGAAGCAGAGACAAAACCAGAGCAGTGTTGAGTACAGAACACAGGGCAGGAATACGCTGCTGAGCAAGGTGTTGAGCTCCAGCCTGACACAATACCTCCTGATGGGGCATTTTCACTTGTTCCCTTGCCTCCTCCCAGATGGTACAGTGTGGCCTGACCAGCCTAAGAAGCAACACAACATTTGAAATCCGAGTATGTCTGTGTCTCCCTCAGAAAACATCTGGAAGAGTGGAAAATTCTCCAGCAGAATTTGGGAGCTGTGAAACAAATGTAAAAATATTTCTCTCCGTTGGTTTTCTGGCTCGTCTTTTGCATCAAGAACTGGGTAGGACATTGCACTCATTATTACCAGACTCTCAGTTTCAATGAGTGAGAAATGCTCATATTTCTGGTTTGCTGCTGCAGTTGAGTATTTAGACCTAAAACCTGGCTTGTTCTTTTGATAACCCTCAGAAAGCTGTGTCTTATCTAAATAACACTTTTCTAGTACCTTTTCATCAAGCAATTCTCTGCTTGTGCACAGATTGTTAACAAGGGTTTGTTCAACACATTCCAGCATGAGCTACAGTTGCTCCATGAGATCCTGTGTCTTCTGCTCCAAGGCTCCTGGGGTTATTTATCAGCCCAACACAGCCGCCCTTGCCCGTTTTCTGCCAGCTGTTCACCATACCATAGTGTTGGGAAAAAAATCAGTTCTGGCTCTGCCAGCAGAATTGGATACAATTCAGCTACCTGTTGACAAATGATGATTTGTTTAACAGCATAAACATAAGCTGATAGTTTTCACCCTTCTCTGCAGCTGGAAAAAACCTGAGGAATTCCCAGAAGTTCCCCACTGTGTCCTTTTCACGTTTTCTTATATTAATGCCTTGTACTGTTGTCTCTGTGCAGGAAAAGACATCCCTAATGGGCGAATCAGTGGTGTCAGCTGCATTAATTGGTGCCACTCAGCTTCTTGGCTGGCCTCCTCCCTGCAGCAGGACACCCCAGTGGATGGTCAGGCCGTAGGGATGCTCAGGGACAAGTCAGAGGCCTGAAAACAAGCCAGCAGTTCTGTAAAGCATTAATCACCCTGTGCTGGCTGGGGGGGTGGGAGTGGGGAGAGGGTGCATTCTCCTTCAGCACGCACATGTTTTCTATCTAAGCTTTGTTTCAGCTGGGTCTTTCCCACTAACGCATCCTTCTTTAACACCTTGTACTCATTTATTGCCAGGCTGTTTAGCAGCACAAATCAATTAAGCAGTGCAGAAACCCGCTGAGACAGCCAGAGGTTCCTATCTCTGCTTCAGCCGGCGTGGGAGGCACGGCGAGGTTACGCCTGCACTTTTTGCCACCCAGCGAGTGAGGGTGGAGCGTGAAGCAGCCCCCAGCTCACCTCCTGCGTGGGCTTCAGCCTCCCCCAGCACCCTCAGTGTGGTGAGGGCCGCTTAGATACAGCACACACATCAGAGGTAGGTGCTAATAATTCAAACCACATGACATAGATGATCCACAACATAAAATAAAGCCTAACCGACCAATCCTGCTCACGCCTTTAACACACTCAGCCAACCTGTACTTCATGAGTGTCTCTCAGGAGGGCCAGATTCTGTGTGTCCTCAGCTCACAGAAAGAGACCATTAATCATTAGTGGTCCTTGGTCCCTGGCTATTTTAATCACCATTGAAATACATGTGCAGTTCCCACACCTAAAATTGGTATTTGATGCCGATGCACGTGATTTTCCTTTGGCTTCCTTCCCCCCATTAAAAGCAAGCTGTAACGACTTGGAAGTGCACATGCTGGAATCCATAGCTTTACTTCTCATCTGTCATGGAGCAAAAAAACCTTGGTACTACATGTACCATAAGATCCGTGCCACCAGACATAAACATCATCATAGATTGTACCCAGTGCTGTGGGATGAATGTGTGGTGGCTGCTGTGCCTACGGGCTGGTGGCCAAAACCTGGCCTATGTAATGGAGCACTGGAATTGCCATTGGACCCTGCTGTATCATTAGTCCTCTTCTGTTCCACTTTATTATGTAATGATTAAAAATGTGTCTTGTATATGCTGGCACTAATTAGAGGATGTCAGTGGGTAAGTGAATGACTCATCAAAAGTGAATGAACTAGAAGTATATTTGTAAACTGTAGGCTGTAGAAACCCATGTCTTTCTTTCATTTTTTCCTTTTAAAATGCTGAACAAAAGCTACAGGAAGTTTAAGGAGAAAACAAATTGCTCAGCCACAGATTGAGGAGCACAGCGAATCCTTGTGCTTCTCAGCTTCTCTCAGGAGCAGCCCTGAGGAGTCTGGGGGTGTGCAGAGGAAACTTCATTGCCCTCCCTTAACTGCAGACTAATAAGTAAATGCATCATGCTC
Organism: Aegotheles bennettii; assembly: GCA_013398125.1. Taxonomy (NCBI): domain Eukaryota; kingdom Metazoa; phylum Chordata; class Aves; order Caprimulgiformes; family Aegothelidae; genus Aegotheles; species Aegotheles bennettii. The sequence goes on along the minus strand of VZRW01001923.1, from coordinate 1,607,226 downwards.
ATCTTCATGGGCTTACTGGTAACCTAATTTATAAACCAGATTGCTGTAACTCTGAATTTCTCTGTTTGCATTCTTTGTATAGGAATATGCTGCTGTTGAGCTTAGGGAACCCATCTGGATTTACATACAGAGAGAGAAAGTGAAGTTTACAGGAATATGAACTTTAAAAAAATAGTGAAAGTTTTGCAGGTACAGCAGTCATCAAGGCTCCCTTCAGTGTTTGTCACAGTGTCAGGTCAAAGGTACCACGACACAAACAGCCAAAAGGACTGCTGACAATTTTAACCCGGGATTTAACGCATTACACCTGACACCATTATTTACCTGGAATACCAGCAAGCTTTCTCTTTCTTGTACCCTTACTAGTCAGGAAAGAGCATGTACCTTTGGGGTTTTCTTTGTGGGTTTTTTTTTTTGTTTTTTTTTAAGCTGCATACAACGCAGCATAAGCCTCAGTAACAAGGACTTTCAGCCTGCCAAGGTTAGGGAGACAAGTCCTGCTACACTGACATAGCAGAGTTCTCAAACCTGATGTTACAGAGAAGGGCACACCCACACAGCCAGCTACCCTCCATCAGCTGATGAGTTTATCTGCTTGACACCATAGGAAGTCTGTTCACTTTGCCGAGGATTTGGTTTGGTTTTCCTCTTTAAAAAGAACCAAATAGCAACCTTTGAACCCCAGGCAATAAACTGGGCACCAGGACAGGTCCAGCTCTTTGGAAGGCTGGCCCAGCTGTCCCCCTGGAGAAATTGCTCTTTCTTTCCCAGCAACTCCTGCAAATTTTCTCTTAGTTAAACATGGCCAATTCCGGTCCAATTAAAAAGACAAAGCCCAACAATCACCTGCTAGAGCTTGGATTTCTTCAGTCTTGCTGAAAATTCAACGTTTAAATTGTGACAAAAGTTTGCCTAAATAACCGTGTTTCCTCCGTGAAGCAGCTATTCATCAGAAACCACAGTAAAGAACCAAAGAGCTCCAGTGAAAGAAAGCAACAAAGTTGCCTGAAAAATGTATTTCCTGCACTGGTTTTATTCCATTTATGTGGCTGACATACAATTTCTGTTTGACTGACTGTACCACATTAGACTGTTCTGGACAGGAGTTGTGCACTGAAAGCAGCTGATAATGTTGCAGGGCAGCTCAGAAAGTGTCCCCTGCAGCAAGAGACTCCTCGCAGCCTGGAACACTGGTGCTTGAAAGACATCAATAGAATTGCTTGCACTTGGACATCAATTTGCTTTTTTTCTTTTCCCTGTTGGGATCTCACCCTGCAACCCTTGCTCTTTGCTGTTTCAGGTGTATTCTTTGTGGGCTGTGGTAACACGATTGCCAATCTAGATGCTGTGGGTATGAATAGTGGCTCAAGTTTAGTTCATCTGCTGTTACCCATTTTTCAAGGAAAGAATTGTGTGCATGCAGGTACCAGGGCGCTTTATTTCAGTAGGGTCTGTTTTCATGTTCACACTACTCAGCACAGCCTGGGGATGGCAACTGCAGGAAAGTCTGGGGCAGAGCTTAAGGGCAGTAGAAGCTGATGGCATCACTTGAGACCAAGTCTGAAAAAAAACCATGAGTGCCTGTGTCTACTTTTCAAAACACCTTTATTTTAGGCTTTTCTGCATTTTTTCCAAGCCAAATTGGAGGTGCTAAATGACACTGAACTTTCAAAAAGAGAACCCAGTCCAATTTGTCCTTGATATCTTACTGGCTTAGCCTGGGCACAGAGAAATAGACTCATGGGGCTGCAGAGTTACGTCCTAGTGTGTTAAAGAGGGGCTGGCAGGGTTGGATCCTTCCTGCAGGATATGCACGAGGAATGCTGCATATAAGCCCCTCCTTGATCATGTACCAAGTGTCCCTGCAGACCTCTGCTGCACCTACCCTCCACTGCTGACAGGCAGCATGGAGGGAATGTGTATGACCTGTGTGACTGGGAGAGCTGTTTTGGGAAGAAAGAGCATAAAAACAGCACCAAACCCCAGTGCTCTCCTGTCCACCACATGCAGTTGCATACATGAAGGGTTTCGTCCATGAAGGCCATACAAGATGCATAAGCAGGAAACTGCAGCTTGCCATAAGGCACAAGGTTATAAAGCACTGGAACAGCTTGTCAGACATATATATATAGGCAGAGTTCCCATAGCACATCATAAAAACAGACCCATTCATCAGGGCCCTGGCTTCAGGATGAACTGCAAGAGTTGCTCTGTGCGCATCCTCTATTAAAGGTTCAGACTCAACCCTCTGACCTTAAAATCCATGAGTGGGTTCTCTTCATAGTAGCAGACCTTAGATAGGAAGAAGCTGGAGAGGTGTATTCCAGTATTTCAGAGCAAAAAAGTGTTTAACATATAAATATTCTTATTTTGAGTAAGTGATACTAAAGATAAAAATTGTAACAGAGAAAAATATCCCAAAAAGTTCCAAACCCTCATTCCTGATCTTCCCGTTTTCAGCAAAAAGAGTATTCCACTGTTGTAGCTCTGCAGCCTGTTAGCAGCTGAGGTGGTTCCATCTAGTTGCTTTGGTAGATATCACAGAGCAGATTAAACCAATTCCAAGGAAACATTCAAGCCCTTCCATCTCATTTCAGTATCAGATGAAGACATGAGAGTTGCTAGATGAAGAAGTCCTTATGGAGAGGAGCCGAGGGTCGGGGGCTTCCTGTGATGATGCAGTCTCAGAAATCAAAGATGACAAAGCAAAGCCCTGAAACAAACAGTTCCAAAAGTGGCACGTTGCTGGAATCAGCCTGCAGAGAAGGAAAGGACACTCCCGGAACAGTCCTGTGGGGCCATGAGCAGCCCAAGTTTCTTTGTTCCCAGCTGGTTAACAGTACCCATCCTCAACTGATAGGAAGATGTCTGTCTCGTGCCCATTGTCTTGGCTTATCTAGTCACACAGGCATCAGGACAAGGATTGTCTTTTAGGGCTTGCTTACACAGAGCAGTTGATGACTCTGCAATAGCAGGGTGACTTCATGTGAACACACTCATTCCACAGCGGCTGGTACAGCTACTGATTCATACCATACCTTAACTGGCGTAGCCTCAGTGTGCCTCTCAAAGTTAAGCAAGACCTGGGACTCAGTTCAGGGTTCTAGTCACTTCTCGTTTACAAAGAATTCAGCTTTAAGAAAAGCAGCTGAAATGCTCCTGAGAATAACAAATAACAAGTGAGTAAATCTTGCTCCAGAGCCATATAACTCAATGAAAAATAGGTGAGTGATGTGTAAAGGCAAGTCTGTGTAGTCAGTATAGAAAAAAAAAGCATGCATTTTTTAATATATTGGCATAAGCATATAAAGCAGAATTAATTGATAAACATATCAATTAATTGATAAAAATTGTAAAAGCCTTAAACAAAGCCTTTTCAAAAAGGGAATGAGCAATCCAACCAGACAGTGCAGAAGGAACTGTTGCTCTTGTTGGGCCAGGTTGATTTACCTCCCCATATCCCTAGGCAGCAGCATTACACAGTAAGTGCTTTGAACATTGTTGCAAAGTTCAATGGAAATAAAAACTTTTACTCAACATATAGAAAGCTCTCAGAAATGCAAATGAAGTGTTAGACTGCATAAAGATTGAAAACAATTTAATATTATGGTTCTGTTTAACAAATTGCTTCTTTGCATGCAATTACTGCGTCCTGGTCTGAGCTGAAAAGTGAGAGTGGGACTAAAGTTCAGAGAAAGGAGCCAAGAATTAGCAGAGACCTGCAACCACTTCGAGCAGCTCAGATGAAAGAGGAGTAAAACAGGGAATTGGGCTGGGGGGAGGAATGGTTTGGGTAGGGCTTTTTCTCTGGGGTTGGATTGTGAGCATCTCTGCTTGCATTTCCCTCTGATGGGGGAAAAGGAAGACAGACACAACAGGGAGGGAAAGCNCGTGTTTCTTCCCCCCCCCCCCCCCCTTTGTGTTCCAGTTCTTGTGCCCTGAGCTTCATACAAAGTACACACTCCATACACAATTCACATCATCTGAGCTCCAACAGAAATGCCTTCCCCAGCCTGAGACACCGCTCCGAGTTGCACACAAGCCCTCCTGATGGCAGGCTGCCCTTCCACACCTGCCCTGCCCTGAGCACCACCGCTTTCCTTCCAGGCCTCCCCGTGCCGGAGGTCACAGTTGACCATTGCAAGAACAATAAGGATTTTTAGGGGCATTATGACTGGGTTAGTAAAACACAGCTGCCCCTGAAAGTCCCTCATTTTTCTTGCTGCCGCTCAGTCCGTCCCTAGCAGGGCAGAGGTCTGACAGGGTCCTTTCTCTCCAGCACGACTGTGCCACCTCCTGCTGGCACACACGGCTTTGCTGGTGTGCCCCAGCCCTGGTGCCCAGCCACGACACAGCCGGCGGAAGGTGTGGAACTGCTCTGTCATCCCCACGGGCTCCCTGCTGAGCAAACACCGCTCAGCACACCACCAGATGGCTCATCTGTCACTGGGCACAAATGCCAGCACACAGCCCTCAGGTACCCAACCCACTGGGGCGAAAGGAAATAGCACAATAACACCCTGTGCTGGGAATACAGGTGGCATTGGTGATCGGATGAGCACTGGCACTTTGTCCAGAGGCACAGACCCCCAGCCTGACCAACGCATGGCACAGGCAGCACTGCACCCCCTCGGGCACCACAACCCCTGATCCCTGCCCAGCCCCACGGGAGCAGGTCACACCCACTCACCCAAGGCAGGACTTGCTTTTTATCCATTAATAAAGCTGAAATTTTAATTAGGGAATTACTACTAATTTCTCAACAACTTTCAGCTTGAGTAATATCTGAAAATGATCTATAGGTTCCCTACTAAAAAGGAGCCAAGTAGTTAGCTGGGAATTTTCAACCCTCACTCACAAGTCCTCCTGGAAATCCCAGCCCAGCCCAGCATGTCCTCAGGGCAAGGAGCAACACTTCCTTTTAACTCATCAGTAGTTTGAATTTTGATGGAGGTGGACTCCACAGAAACCATAGGCAGATTCCCACAGTTCTGCTCCCTTGTTTCCCCATGAATTCCCTGTCTGTAGGGTGCTGGGATGGGCCCCATCCCTGTGGTGGTGTCACCCTTGAGAGGGACTCCGACGTGCTCAAGGGCTTCCAGGGCCTTTGTGGCAGAACAGGGAACCTCAAAGCACACCCCTCAGCAAAGGACCCCTTTGCCCATTCCCAGTTACAGGCTGGGAAGAACGGGAGTGGTCGAGTGTCTCTGAAAAGCTGCGAGGTGAGATGTGAGTTGCAGCACGGGGAAGTTGCAGCTTCCCCTCACCGTGCCTGGGCCCAGGTGCTTGCTGGCCTCAGCCTGTGTGTTAACCTTCAGCTCCTACACAAGGAGGCCGAGTTGCCACCTCCGGCTGCACGGAGCACATCTTGTTTGGAGTTGCTGCAGTTCAAACATGCCATCTCCAGGGACACGCAATGGAAATGCCGCGGCTCGGGGCAGTCACAGGGACCTCAGCTGTGTGCAACACAAGACAAACATCCTCACCCGTCCTAACAAGGGATGACACTGTACAGTAGCAGGCAACCTGGCATCCAAAAGAACCCGGAGACCCTCCTTACTGCACAAAGCCACACCTTATTTTCATTTAGAATTTCTCCTAAGACTTCCAAGTCAAGTGGAAGCAACCCCTTATGCCCTGATTTGGTAATAAAACATGAGCCATGATTCTGATCCAAATATTATTTGCAACTTTGAAAAAATTACAACAGCAGTATAATAATAAAAAAAAGCAGCAGCCCTCTGAATGCTAATGACGTTGGTGTCCTAAATGAAGCATAAATGCCAGGGCCTGCAAGCAGCAAAGCATGAGTCAGAGCAGCAGCGGTCCCACACTGAAAGCAGCACTCATGGCTGCTTCATTCATTTAAGGAATCAATTCCTTCGTAACGAGCATCAGGTAGTTTTCAGGTCTAAAAATGAGATGCATGCTGTTATTATTTTCAGAAGTTCTTTCTCCTTTTTTTTCCCCTCTTTTTTCTTGGGTTGACAATAAACAACTCTTTGTAGTTGGAAGGAGCCCCAGGCAAGGACCAAGTCCCTGCAGCACTTGCTGCTGTACACACATGAAGTAAATCTGATGAGCCCAAGACCAGAATTTCCCCCGCAGCCAGGACCCCACCACAGGCAGACAGAGCACACCCCAGGTACAGAAAAGCAGGTACAGATTTCAGTCTGGGTAGGCTATCTCCCCCCCTGATTTTGTTTTGCTTGCACTGGGTTGTTGGCAGATTCCAGTGAGGATGGATGTGTGTTGCTCCAGGGAACCCCCTTCACAGAAGCTTTACATGTCCCTGCTTGGACTGCAAAGCCAGTGCAAGGCTGTGTGTGGTAGGAGAAGAGGGGAATACTGCCCAGGCTGCTCTCAGCTCCCCACCGCCCTGCTTCCACTTCTAGATAAGGCACAATCAGCTTTTAATCATCAGAGCACAGATCTCTAGGTTACACTGCTGTTATCTGGGGGATTTGGGACTGGAGTCGTTTTGGTGTGTTGGATTTGAAACTCGGAAAATGCAACAACAGAACAAAAGCAAAGCAAAGGTAAAAAAATGATTGCAGTTTCTAGAATTTTTCCAGCTTTAGTCATGAAGAGGATTGTTAGAAACGGACAAAGAGCTGCGTCCCTTAATTTTTTTAAGTGTGAATTTTGTCTTGACAGTTTCCTTTCAGAAACAAAAATTGAAAACAAATTGTCCTATACACAAAACAAAGGGATAGATCCTTAGCTGGAATGGACTGGTATTACCAAATGAGTAACACCCACCCACAGGAGAGACTCTGGCCCTTTCAACAGCCACAAGTCCTGCTCTACCCAGACAGCAGCCTCAGCCTCTGGTCTTAGATAGCAGCAGCACTGGCTCTAGGTAGCTTGCGAAGGACGAAGGGCTGCCTGCGGAGAGCTGAAAAGGCACCAGGGCTCCAAGGACACTGTGCACTGTACAATTCCCAAACCTGGAGCCGACTCCATGTGCATGGACACAACAGCAAGAAAATAACCAATACCAACATGGCCCAGAAATGAATGAGCTGTTTTGGAGCAAAGCTGGCAAAGCAGGCTTCCAGAAAGCACTTACAGGTGGGGTTTACTTTCTGAAAAGAGGCTTGACTCAGATTTTTCTCTCAAAACCAAGACTGGGCTGATCACTGTTTTGAAAATGGCATGAGAGGTCCCCAAGAAAATATTAACTGCAGTGCAGGAGAACAAATGCATGACTAACTGTGATCCATCCCAGCCAGTCCTGCCCCGGCACAGCACAATTGCACCCGGCATTTGGGAAATGCCATCAGCTGTGAACAAGTTCCCAAGAGCAGCAGTTACTGATTTGGGTCCTGCCAGCACAAACCATGGCTCTCGTCGAGCTGTCCTCTGCGCAGGCCCAAGTGTGCTCCAGAAGTGCCCATGTTAGCTGGGGTCATTAATCTCCCTCACCCAGGAGAAAATGAGAAAATACAAATACACACACTAGGAAAATTCAGGAGATCTCTCACTTTGCCAAGGAACAGGTGACATCCCCACTGCTGCTGTCTCCACCAGCGAGGGCTGGCCAGGCTCTGCAGAGCTGAGTTCCCTGGAGGACTCGCTGCACGGGAGGGTGCACTGCAGGACCCGAAAGTGAACACACACCTGAGCACTGGTGGGAAAGCACCCGTCCTCTGGCACTGCTGAGGGGTGGGTTTGGCCACGTGCATCTTGCATTTCACTTCCTTTGCAATCCTCAGCTTGAAGTGTCACTTCTCCTCCCTTCCACCCCCAGCATCAGCAGAGGAGCTGGAAAGCCAGAGTTATTTTTAGGAGATGGTACATTTAGGCCCTGTTAATCTTGACTGGGTCCCTTTGAAAATGACAAGGTTGGATAATCAAACACATTACGCAGACTTTCCATGGAGGCTGCTTTGACAACGAGCCTCCCACCATTCAGCAGCACAGGAGCCAATAGGTCGAACAGTAGCGTCTGATGCTGCACCAACTTGCCTCATCGGGGTGACCTCACTAGCATTTATATGCAGAGGCCTCAGAGAACAAGGAAATTAAAGCAGGTAACTGACTTCAGGTATATAAAATAAAACAATTAGTCATCAAAAAGTCTTCTAGAGGCTGCCACATTACACCCACCTGGAGGGGCACGAGACCATCACCTGGCTGAGGCTGACAGAGAAGATGGCAGTGCTGCCTGGCCAAACCGCACGGCGAAACGAGCACATTGGCAAAACACACCCAGAGCAACTCAGGAGGGAGCTGCTGGTGTGACAACCAATGTATTAAACTGGTTGGCACAAGGAAGAGGACAGGAAGGGAGAACGCGAGGAGAAAAACAGCCGGGGAGGAGCTCTGGCTGGAAGAGGCTCCATGACTGCTAGTAAATTAACCAGGGCATGGCCAGCCAGCCCAGTCTGGCCTCAGCTGTCCTATTCACGTCTCTTAGCCACCAAAAGAAGTGGGGCCACATCCTCAGAGCCTATTGATAATGGTCCCTGGCCCACGCTGACTTTCAGCCCATACCAAGGATCGGTTGAAAGAGTCCCAGGCCAAACCCCTGCCCAGGGCCACGCTCCGCACACAGCAATCAGCTCTCAGGGTTACTAATGCAGCTGTACCCTAGGGTACGGCCCGCGGTACCACGGTGCCAGAGAACCCCAGCAGTTGGCAGGGGTACGGGTCACAAGTGGTGGTGCAGAGGTCCCAGAGGAGCACTTACTGCAGAGCTGTGCCTGCACTGATCACCAACAGGAACAGCAGCAGCCATGCATCATCCTGCCAGCACTGACTCCAGTCCTGAACCCACCTACGCTTTGACCAGCAAGTTAAGACAGAAGCTGCCAGCCAGAGGCTGCCCAGCCTGGGCTTTGCTGGAACAGAATCAGCTCTGGCCAGCATTAAGGGGAGTAAAAAGTTACAGGAGAGCAGCAGGAAACTGCCAAGCAAATGGGATTTTTAAATCATTTCACTTTAAACAAAACTAAGGCATTACCATAAAGCAAATGGCCACACCTTGCTAGCTACACGGCTCTGCTAACAAGACCAGCTTTTCCGTAGCTATTCAAATCCAATGAGACCTGGGTGCCTAACTCACTCTTTTAAGCTCCTGCCCAAACTCCAGCCAAAAATCACTTTCTGATTCACCACTTTCTCAGGCACACCAGTATTTAGAGAATGCCTGCAGGCTGGTACTGCGCTGTGTAAAGTACATAAGCACATGTTTAATTGCTCCATGGACCAGGGATGTGATTAATCATCTGCTTAAAGTTAAGCATGTGCTTAAGCATGCTACTGACCTAGAGCTTTCAGTGGATCTGTGAGGCATTCTGGTGCTCCCCATTCTCCAGTTCTTTGAGGCTTAATAAGTGGAAAGAATAGAAGAACATTCCTGTAGTCATACACCCCAAAAAGTTCACCCAAAGTCTGGTTTCCAACTTCTTTTTTTTTTTTTTTTTTTAATTACAACTTCTGTGCCTATTCTCCCCATGTCCCCGCCAATATTGATTATGGGATTACAAGAGTGTGCATATTATCAGAATGTATTAGCACTAAAACATGAGCTAATTATTATCATTCACAAGCTTTTAAAAAGCTTTGGGCTTAGTTTTTGCTTTGCCTGAATAGGGCTTCAGGTAAGAACTTACATTCATTTCATTTGCACATTTTAGGGATCAGTTCCCTTATGCTTGAGCAGCGTACAAAGTCCTAAAAAAATACTAAGTATATAATTACAACTATTGCCCCTGCTAGCAGTAGACTCATCACATGGAAGAACTCAAGCATAAAATACACATCAGCTATGGGTGGTCACGTAAATTCACATTTCATTAGCCACAGTGTACATGATCCTGGGGATTTTCTTCACTGCGCTTTTCCACCTTTCCAGCAAAGGCTTATTCCTGCTTTGTAATAATTTCAGGAAGGTCAAATTGTATCCATTCCTTAGGGAGGAGCAAGCAGAGAAGACTGGGACCTGAAAGCTTTGTTGGCTTTTTTTAGGACACTAGTGCCTGTTTTATGGCCAAGGCAATCCCTGCTCCAGGAGGCTGGATGGACCAGACAGGAGCCACTGCTGGAGGCAGGCATGAGACCTGTGTGCACTGCCAGCTGAAACCTGGGGAACACCCATGCCCCACATTCACCCAGTAAAGTAATTTCATATTGACAAGCCAAGAGACTTCAATTAGAGCACAGCATGTGCAAATCAATTTTCAACAACCAACTGAGAGCACAGAGGATTTGATTACAAGAGGAGGCAGGTGTTTCTGAATGAAGCCCACTATGAGGAAGCAAGCAGATACAATAATTGATAAATGTTTTGTCTGCTCCTCCTACCTAATCCCATCACATGCTGTCTATTGCCAGTACATTCAGGAAAACCGCCTATTCTGGCTCCCAGGGCACGCCAGAGGAGAGATAAAGCAGAAGGTTCCCAGAGAGCTGGCTGAACCCAGCGCCCTCACTCTTCTCACACCACTAATGCGATGACCTCTGCTTCTACACCATGCTGCTTTCTGCCTAAGATGTTGGTCTTCTGTTGGAAGTTTACATCAGTTTTTGTGTACAAAGCGCAGTAAAATCTTCCACAGAAAACTGAAGTCTATATTGCCAGGGAGTGCTGCAGGTTTGGGAGCATTTACGTGACTTTTTCTCTCATTTCAGTGTTACTTCACCGTGGTAACTCTGAAATGTTTTTCCAAAGGGATCAGATTGCCAGATACTGGTTCAGTAACCACTGGGAACGCCTACTGGTTTTGGGTTCAACCTTATATATCCAGAAGTTCCATACAGCAGTAAAAGTCATAGGACCACCCCCCTCATTTGCTGAATGCCATTCATTAAACTAGACAGGATTTGGCGACACAAAGATGAGGTAGTGTCCTTAAAATCACTGCTAGTTCAGAGCCATGGGAACAGGTTACAGAAACCCAATTCACCTGTTGTAGAGACTGAAAGAAAGTCACAGCAGCATTCAGAAAGCTGAACACACTGGAGCCTGCTGGCCTGACCACCAGTGGCTTCTTACAGGAGCAGCTTCATACCTGCAAGTTTTAGACCTCTGATACCAAAGCTATCGAGCACATCTAAGAGCTAAAAAAAGTATTTGGCTGTATTTTTAGTTGCTGTGGAAATCATTCTGATGGGAGATTATTTCTGAAAATGTATTGGGGTGCACGACATTTCTTTCACCTGGACTGAAGTGTTTCCTTACAGGTGTGAATTTATCCAAGGTGAGAAGAGCTCAATCACCAGATCCAACCCCTTCATCTCCCGTGCACTGCACAGGGCACAAGCAAGAGAGTCACAGGTAGCCCTCACAGAAACCCTCCTTGGTGAGATCCTGGCTGCATGAGCTGGGTCCCTAAAAAACACAGCTTATGTTTGTGGTCCATCAGGTCAGGACTTCAGGGGGAATAAATCAGCACGACTCTGCTGCAGTCAACACTTCCGCCCACTTACACCAACTTCCAACACCCACTGTGCTTCACAACAGCCTCATTCCGTGTAGTTTTAAGCAGTTAAACCTGTGCTTGCTGCCTGTGAACAACTGATCACAATTCAGCATTAATGTAGCACCGGTAGCTCACTAGTTATAAAATATTTCCATTTGGAAAATGCACTTCAAAGCTAGAAAAAGTTTGAAAGTTACAGAATTTCCAAACACTTGTGAACATGCTGCTTTGAAATGACAGAAGGGCTCATGGCTGCTCATCCAAAACATTGCCAGTCACCAGAACCAGAATATGGGACAAACCCTGAGCCAGTGCAGATCAGGAGATCTCTGCTGGCCTCCAGAAGATGTTTTATTTAACAGTGGGCACATCTGCTGTTTCGTTGGAGAGCTGTAAATGCATTCTGTGATGCAGACACTCTACAAGCCCGATTTATATTTTAAGATTCAGCTCCTATCAGGTCTTTTGAAATGAAACTACAGTTTGTCTTCTTTTTGAAGGCAATAATATCTTAAAAGTATAAAGGCATCCAAAACTTTATGTAACTAGTATTACATAACATCTTAAACTGGCTCATAAGCATTTTCCTTACCCAGGATTTATTACATTTTTATGTGGGGCATGTGAAACAACTCGCTGTACAAGTGCAGTTACTCACACGGGGCTGGGCTGGGGGGGAAAGAGTTGGCTCCAGTGGAAGTTTTGCAGTGAGAAGCTTATTACTGTGTTTGCAAAGTTGTCTGCAAAGAAACACTAGCAGAAAAAACGTTTCATTGTGTCTCAGTGCCCTCAGTGGCCATTGGTACAGACATTAAATGAAGCCCTGGAAGGAGGCTGGAGATAGCGTTAGTTTTAAAGGCTGAATGCACGCAGAACCTCCGACTGCATATAGCATTAATGTCATAAATGTGCTGAATGTTCTCATTCAGGCTGTAATTTATTCCCCAAGGAGATGCAAAACCAGCTCAAATATGCTGCATGCGAACCAAACTCTTGCAGTGAAGCAAGTGCAGTATGTGAATCCTGGAGCTAAATTTAGGCTGAGACTTGGAGTAAGGTAATTCTAATCTCAGTGTAGCACAGCTAACAAACGTTGTGAAATGATTCAGTGAAGTTTTGCTCCTTTGTTACCATCTATTCTGGATGAAGTTTTGAAAGCTTTTTACTAAATCAGATTTAAGAAATTCAGCTGAAGTTACTCAGTTGAATTTCATTGTTCAGTGCAATTGTTTAAAAAAAATGTAAATTGTTTTAAAAATGTAGATTCGAGCTGATTTTTGGGTGCATAGGATCGTTCGTGTGAAACAGATACTTAATATTTTGAAAGCAATATGTAACATACCATTAACTGCATTGCTGAATAATCCACAATGAGAAAAACTGGATCCTGTGAATATCTGATTAACTTTCTTCACACATTACCATATTTGTTTGGTTTTATGGACCAAGGTAAATTAAAATGAGCAAACTCGTTTGTGATTAAGCACCTTTCTGTTTCTTGTTCTGTATAACTGTTATATTTGCATGGGAATGTTTTCCTCCTCCAGAAATATTTCCTTCAAAATTAACAGATGAAGTCACAATTATACAAAATATCTTTATAGTCAAAGCAGATTTTGTAATAAAAAATATTTTACATGCAACTGAGACTTCAAATCTACTTTTATATACCCATAATGGTAAAATTGAGGAAACTTTTATCTTTCATAAAATATCAAAATAGTGTGTAGTTTTAAATCGAGCATATTTTAACTGAACTACATTCAAATACTTCTTTATGAAACAATCTCTCTTTTCATACAAGATTTTTCATGCATATTCTGGCTCCAAAGCTCCAAATCAGTTCGCCACAACTTGTTTCACTGGAATTCATCAAAAGACTGAAAAGCCAAGTGCCAAGGAGCCGAGCTCCTGGCCCCAGCATAAACTGTCCCACCAACCACCGCAGCCTGGAAAGCCCCAGTGCTCAGAATTAGCTGATGCCTTAAACAACAGATCACAATCAAAATCACAATTCCTGACAAAGTCTCAATATTTCACTCCATAAATTCTTAACTCATTTTCCAGCATTTGTAGGTTGCTGCTAGCTCCACCCTCTCAAGTATCAGCAATTGCTGCTGCTCTTACAGAAAGTCCCATTTTGGGGAAATGTGATATTATACCAGATGTTTCAGCATAGGGCAGTTCTGCCTGGCCCAAACTGATCATCACTCTGTAACGAAGCTGAGCGTTAAACGGCTTCTGGAATTTATTCCTTAAACTACTGCACTTGCATATTTGAATTTAACCCTATTGACAGGGTGGCGTTCAAAAGCCCTGTGCTTTGTGAACCAACAGAGCCACTCCTAAAGACTTTTTTTCCATTTTTTTTCCAAAACCCATAAAACCGTAACTAATTTTAGCAGGCCTTTGGGCCACTTGTAGATTAGTTCCTACAGGCTGCTGATTGAATTAAATTAAAGTGTTATAAATTGTGTTCCTCTCTGTGTTTTAAAAGTTATCATGCAAAGAGATCTTGCTGAATGAAATCTGCTTTCAGATTTTACAGTTTGAGGAAATTCCATACTTAGAATTGGAAAAAAAATGTAAAGTGCATTTAGAGAGATTCAAAACAGCTGTAAGAACTGGTCTGTCACTATTTCATTTAATCAAGATTTCACTGGGCAAAGGACAGGAAGAGTCCCTGCCTTACCTCCAGCTGTACAGGACTGACCCCTGCACCAGATTGGACAGTTCAGGGTAATGTTTGCTCCTCAAAATAACACCCGAAGCAGCACCATTCCTCCATGGTCCATCATCTGCACTGCACTGCCCAAGGACTGTACTGTAACCGAGCAAGACTCCAAAGCCTCGGTCAGATGGGACACTTTGTAATTAAAATAATAATAATGAATGACACCATTAGCAGGCATGATCTAGAAGTCAAGACTCCAGACCTGGACCTATCAATGGCATCACTAACAAATCTGTATTGGGAAAATACTCGAATCCTGCATGATGCCATGGAATGTGGGTACATCATCCACCCACGTGGATGTCCAGGACACCATGAAGGACTTTCTGCCAAAGGAGAAGAAGAACAAAAGGCCTATTGCCTGCTGCCACAGAAGGGAAAAAACCCAGCAGGCTAGCACTCCTGAACCACCAGGCCACTGAGAGCCAAATAAAATCCAAGAAGTCTGTACAAAACCAGATCTACCAACCAATGTCTAGGAAATATTGTGATTATTCAGTGCTAAAGAAATACACCATGAATCTGTAGTCCATCAGTTAGGGAGGGAAGAGGAAGTCATCTCCGGACTGACATCCCCCCTGGCTCATTTCCTTCAGTCTGCAGCCACATGATTTCTTTTCTACACTGTTGCTGGCTCACACTAAGGTTCATGCAAATGTGCAGACTGGTGATGGGATCTGAAAGACCATTTCTGCCCTCAGCAAGGAAGGGTTTCCCTACCCCAGCGCCAGACACTCCCCTCTTTGGGATCCTACCAGTTGTAATCCTCGCGTTAGTACCACCACACACACACACACACGCTCTGCCAAAGCAGTTGAACCCCGGCAGAAAGCAGAAATCCCTCTACCAAGCGAAGATCAAACCCGGCAAAGGGAGACAACTCGGAGCCTTGTGAAAGCCACACAGATGCCACCAATCTTTCTCATTTTACAGGGATGTCACTCAGGCTGCAGGAGGATGTCACTCAAAGGGGCATCCCCACAAGTCACCCTGCAACCTCTTCCAGGCTCTTTCGCCCTCCTCCTCTCCCCTCTGGGATCTGTCACTTTTGGGTCCCCACAAAGGGAAGTGACGGAATCAGCAGGAGCTGGAAGGAGTTTCTCAAGCAGACCAGCAGTGGCAAGGGAAAAGCACATTCTCTTCCACGTCTGGTTTGCCTCTGTGTGCTTAAGAGCTGGCCTGCAGCGGGAGCTGGCACAGAGCACACCCTGAGCTCGGGGTTTGCCACCCGTGGATGGGGCCAAGAGCAGAGGGGAACGTGCTGCAAGCTGGGTGCACACTGCATGCTTCACTCTTACAAAATTCAGTCCTCACTAAGGGTGCAAGGCTCTAACACAAGTGTGTCCAGGCTTCTGTGAAAGGTCTGTACTGAGCAACAGAGCCAATACCAGGCATGGTCTGAATCTAACCTGCCCCGATAACATGTATTTGTAACCCAGACACTGCAGACTTGCTATGCTCTGTGCCCTCCTGCAACTTAAAATACAACACTGGCTTGAAGGTCTCTATTTGCAAACACAGAGGAACAGCAGTTCCTAAATTGCAGGCAAACATTTGACTTCACTCAGTGCAATTCAAAGAATATCCTGCACGAACCCCACCCTTCTGCCCAACAACTCAGGCCCTTAATGCCTAGATAGTTTTCTTTCAGGCCTTATCACAGATAAAATATGGCCTTTTTTTTTGTTCAAAGAGTAGAACCTGCCAAATATTTACCAACTCTTTCAGAAGGCTGAAAATGTCACTCCTGCAGTGTAATAAACTTCCCCGGAAAGGCCCTGATAAATAGAGAGCCTTGCTGTACTGCCCAGAACTAGTTTAGTGTGGCCTAAGTATTGCCAAGTCTGACTGACAAAGAAAGCATATTTGTACACACAGAAAGATTAGCAAGAGAGGCATAAAGTTTAGCAGTGAAAATAAAACAAAGCTCCATTATTAACCAGGGAGGGGGGGAATAATTGAGTCTGCATCCCAGAGAGCAAAGGACATTATGAAAGCTTCAGAGCTAAACCAGTAATTTAAGAGCTTGTCCACAACTTGCAGCAGAAGCTTGAACCATCTTCTTTAGCATTTGGAAAGTGCTAAACCATGGCCTTCCCCCAGCCCAGCCTTCGGAGCAATATTATTTAAAAATAAAATATTTTTACTTTGTAATTTGACCCACAAAAAGTCATTTGGGGCATGAGGGAATGTTCCCTTCCAGCCTGAACTTTAATTCAGAGAGAATGTTTAAACCGAGCAGTGTAAAACAGATGCTGAGAAACACATCTGCCTTGCACTGTATGTTCTTTGGGGCAGAGAGAGAAGCTGGAAAGCGCCTGTCAATGCAGCGTGTGCAGCTATGATCTAAACAATCACCAATAATGCAGATGAATGGAGAAAAAAGATACATTCCTAGTATCAGCAAGTCTGTCAACAGAGTTCTAGCAGCTATAAACAACTACAACAACTAGTTTGGATAGATGAATGTTGCTTGAAAAAAAGGTGTCCCTTCACCTTGGCAAATACCATTCAGAAAAAGAAAAAAAAGATTTCTAAAAGTGACTATGGAGTTGGAAGCTCAAATGAACACATTACCAAGTCCTGAGAACCATAAAACGCTGAGCACTCACTCCCTACAGAAACCAGGCTTCAACTGGATCTCGAATGATGCACTCGTATCAAAAGATAGTAACTCAAATTATGCTATGGAGCGCTCCAAAACAGGGTTATGGGGGGACAAAAACTTGCCAGAGTTACTTGCAGGCAAGAAGAAACCAGTTATTGCTGGAAAAAAATTTTCCAGATTATATTAAAACTGGCAAAAGCTAAAGCCAGCAGCTTTGCAAAGCAAACCACAATTAAGAAAATCTCCTATGAAAGGGAAAACTTCAGCTTAGCTTACCAACCAGTCCGAGAGCCTGAACAGCAACACAAACAACCTCAACAAAAATCACTGCCTGCCAGTGATACCTAAGAAGTCGTACAAGAAGTTGGAAGGAGCATGCTAAAGAGGCACAGAAATCCACTCCCCATTCCCCCCTTTCACACCATCAGGGTTCAATGTTAACGATACGGCCCCGCGTGCTTAAAGTATTTTTACACTATGCTCGTCTTCTTGTAGCTCCGTCTTGTTCCAGGGCAGATGATTAGAATCAGATTTCTGTGATTTCACTGCAGATTAATTTTGTTACGAGCTACAGATCTGCAGGGAGGGAAGGGCTGTGAATAGGCCAGCAGAACGGTCTCTAACAGTGTTCTCTCCAAAAACAGTAACAGCATTTTTGCCTTTACTCCTTGCTTTCACATACTTTTCCTTTCTGTGGCCGCTAGACAGGGTTCTTTGGGAAAATGGGCATGCAGGGAACAGAAACATGCAAAACATTTTCCTTTAAATTTTGGTTTCAAAGAAAACTCCCAACCAGTACTTATGAAAAGGTTCATGAAGAGAACAGGCCCACGGCAGACCTGACTGCGCTTGCTGTCCCCAAAGTCAAACAGGCAATGGAGGGACTGCACACAGGAATTAATTCTGATATATCCAGGTCCGTATGCCCCGGCGCATGTCAGTGGTCCAGCTATTAATATACATTTCAGTGTGCTCTGCACAAGTGCTTGGATGTGGAGGGTTGAAGAAAAAAGTATGCAGAGGTCTATAATAACATTAGCAAGTTTTTCCTAATTGTGAAACACTCAGTAAATATTGTTATTTTTATGGTCAAATGCTACAGAATATAGCACTGAAAACAGGGTTTGTTTGCAAAAATCTCACAGGATCAGAGCATGAAAGTTATGTGGAGTGTGTATGTCTGTGCACACATGTGTGGAATGTAGACTCCTTCAATGCTACATCCGAGAGAGAATTCAATTCTAAGTGGCTAAAAAAAAACCCACACAGGAAGATTTTAATTTTCCATTTGCTTTTATAGAACTTAGCCACGAGAATCCTGCTGCCACTTGGCCTTTTTCCTTATTCTAGGTCAGTATCATTGACTTTACAGGAGAGAAGTGAAAACATCTCCACACAAATAAAAGAATTTGAGGACTCTCAGAATAAGTCCAACCTAAGAACTTAAAGCATAACGTAAGGCAGAGAGCACAGAAGTTATAAATACGATGCTATTTAAGCAAACAGTAACATACACACACGGAGTTGTATATATACTGTGCCCAAAGAAGGAGCACAACCCGGTGTCTGCAGAAGCACAGTGTGCAGAATCCAAACCAAAGACAAATGCTAAGGAACATCGGAGGGGGGGTGAAAGCACCAAGGTGAATAAGGAGGGAATTACCGGGAGCCGGGCCGCCCGGTATGGATGTGACCGGGATCATTTGAAAAAAAACAAAAACCAAAAACAAATAAAGAAAAAAGAAAACAGCTGTGTTTTCTGAAAGTGAAAGCGGTGAGGGATGCACATGGCCCTGCGGGAGCGAACCCGGCGCTCGCTCCCCGCCGAGGCCGTGGCGGGGCAC
>VZRW01001923.1:1576884-1587091 GCA_013398125.1 Aegotheles bennettii | reverse complement strand
AGCGGAGCGGAGCGGGCCCGGGGCGGCCGCTCAGGACAGGCCCGCGGGGCGGCGGCTGCCGGGCTGTGCCGCGGAGCTGCCGGTCCTTCCCTTCCCCTGCGCCGGGTGCAAGCGCTGGGAGCGCCTCGGCCTCGCTGCGAGCCCCTGGGATCACCCCGGAGATCGCCCTGCGCGCACCCTCTCCGCACGCTCCCGGTACCGGCTCTGCTCGCAGCCAGCATCGCCCCGTGCACCTCCCTGTACCTCTCCCTGTGCGTGTCCCTGCACGCCCAGCCTTGTCCCGCATACTCCGAGGTGGCCGCGCAGACCCCGTGTCCCTGCCCCGGTGTGTCCGTGCCCTCCCATCGCAACTCCCGCACGGCCGGGGGACGCCCCTGTCCCACCAGAGCACAGCACAGCCCTGTGCACCGGCCGTGAAGGCTTCTAAAGATCACTTACACACACTCGGACAAAAAATGTTTTAAGAAAATACCACAAGGCCCTGAGTAATGCGAGGTCAAGTCAGAAGGGGCAGCTGGAATGCCACGAAAATGGGAATTCTTTCTTCCTGCTCTTTGGTTGTACAGTGTTCCTCTGCACATCCTCACTGGCCTCATGTTTTTCAGCTTTCTGGACTATTTGGAATGAAACTTTTATATGCTTTAGATACCAACCCAGCATGTGGGGCCCTGCCCACAGGTTACAGGGGTTGGGCAGTGGCTGCACCTCCCTTAAATCTTTGCTACGGATGCTCTGAACATCAAACTGTGGAAAAGGGGACAAAACACACACATACCACAGAGAGCTTCAGTTCTTTGTGTGACCATATCCCTGGGCAGCTCACTCCAGCGTGACAGCAAAGGTTCTGTGGGCTTCAAGAGCTAAAGCTAACAAAAATCAAAGCCAGCATCCAGAGGACTCTTCTTTTAAAGATTTGGATTCAGCAGGACACAAATGCACATTCCTACACTCATTTTTTCCCAGTGTCTGTACAGAAGTCACACGACAGCCATGTGTGTGCAGGTTGCACTAGAAGCCTTGGAACGCTCAGAGCTTTATGGTACCAGCACCATTATGGATGTGACAAGTGACTCCACCTGGCTTATGTGGGTGGATAGAATGTGACACAGAAAACTCAAACTGATCTGTCATGTAACTGCTCTCGACCGGCACTGCAAAGCTGTCCCCTGCACAGAAACACGTGCCCCCTGGCTGGACACCTGATGAATTATTAGAGCCAAGGAACATGTTGTTTAAAACCAATAGTAGAATGCAAAGTGAATCGTGGACCATGGACAAAAGGGTTTGAAAGACAGAAGTCGTAGGAACATTTTGGAAATCAGACGTATTGGTGGAAGGTACAGACATGAGGAATTTCTTGACCATCTGGAATGGTGACACCCAGGAATTCACTCTGATGCCCAGTGAGTACTGGTAGAAATGAAGACTTTCAAAAACTGTGTAAAAGACACTAAGCTTTTCTCTGGTGAAGGGCATGGGTGCTGTAGAAATCACTTGGGTTGAATGAGAAAAGGCCTTAACAGCTTTTAGAAATGAAGAGACTGTTTCTGTTACGGAGACTGCAGGTTATACCTGCCAGCCCCTTATTCTCTCTTTTTCTTTTTTCTTTTTTTTCTTTTCTTTTTTTTTTTTTAATGCTGTTCTTGCTCTTTGGCTGTATCAAAGAGCTGCTATAACAACACAGACCAACGCTGAGCACAACAAATTTATAGCAAATAATGCATCTACGTGTATGGAAGGAAGAGAGCAAGCCAGGGAATGCAGTTTCTTCCCAATTAAGCTGATGGCACACTGCTTAGCTGATGTCCTGACCAACTGTTTAATTTGCTATTTTCAGCAGCCTCATACATGTTGCCTCTTGTCTTCATCTTGCCCCCACTGGTACAGATGTGAAGTGCCTCTTCATTTCCAGGAGAGCAGGGCAAGATTTTCACACAATGTTTTTGCCCAGCGGGAGCTCTCATGCAGGGAGCCCAATCCCATGAGCTGTGCTCAGCTGCTGGCAGCCGGCTCCCGCTCCCACTGGTGGCACTGGCGGTCCTGTGGTGGTAACTGGATCAGGCACATTTCAGGCAAGTCTTCCCTTGGCAAGAGGTACTTCCGTACCTGAGAAGGTCAGGTCCTTGGCCTTCATCTCCTCTGACAAATACCTGCTGGCTGCTCTCCACGGTGTGCAGAACCCGTGTGCTGGGAATGCATGACTACAGCCCCTGTCCGGATGGGAGCTGGGAAGAGGATTAGCTCTGCATTCAGTTCAGATGTAATCACAAGCATATCAAGTTGTAAAGCATCACAACTTTCACAATTCTAAAAATAAACATAAGCAGTTTGTTTCAAGCCATTTGGCAGCCAAAGGGCTAATATATTAATAACATTAGGCCAACAATAGCCCAGAACAATAACTGTGGAACAACAGAGTCTATCACTTCTGAAAATAGCCCTGTTTGGAAAAAAGAAAACATTTTTACAAGAGCCATGAACCAGATGTAGTAGCTTCTTTACAGGTCTCCACAAAAGCTTCACAAAGTGGAAGACTGGTGTGATACCTCTAAAGTCAGGAGGGAGCTCCTATGGGCGGGCAAGTGGACTGCACGCTGCTGACTGGGACACACTCACACCCTATAGATGAGGTTTGGTCTGCTTGAATTAATCTGAGTTTTTCTTTCTCGATCCTGCCTATGCTTATGCAGTGCCTTTCTCTGCACGTAGATCCATTGATCTGTTAACTTTCCAGCGTGTGGTACTAAGCAGCATGTAAGCAAGTGTAGCTTACAGCTTGGTATTTCAGCATCAGACCTTGTTGACAAAGAGACTTGATTGTCCAAGTTAAACTTGAACACAATATAGTGAGAGAAATACTTGGAACTCCACTGGTGGCACAGGGTGAAATTCGCTAGTCTTCACCTGAAAATGTAAATCCATGCCAGAGACCCTGAGTCAGATCATCTTTTTTTCAAACAGAACAATAGAAATAGCAAGTTTATGATTGGAAGCTCTGAAATGTGCAAATGCCACGCAAGGAGCTGCCCTGACCCCACACACCTCTGCAGGAACTCTGAGCAGCCAAGTCCATTAAGGATGTATAGAACCTGCAGCCCTTCTGAGATCTCTAGTGTGACCTGGTTGTTCAGGTCCAAGCACCCGTGTAACACCAGTGAGCTCCAGCCTCTGGTCACTGCTCAGGCATGGGCTGGTTTGCTGCTGACTGGCCAAGGCTCTGCCCGTCCTACAAACCTCTGGCAAATTGTCAATACGAGATGAATGCACCACCGTAAATGGGGCCTTCGTATTTAAAGCATGTGTGCTTGTGAGTGTATGGGGGAGAGGAGAAAATCACAGGACTAACAAGCTATGATTAAGTTCAGAAATAATGGTTTCCTGTTCAAACACAGAGCTGTGTCTCCTCTTAGTACAACTACCTCATCCCCAATTGTGTCTATTAAAGACAATTACTGGGGGAGACAGATATGTGTAACCAGATGTGGAAACAATGGTCATGTTATGCACAGTGCCATATGCAGTTTAAATTCTTTGGGGCTGAACAAGTTACATATAAAAAAATTGTGTGTTTGTGCACAGAGGAGCAGCTGTCAATGGGGAAATCCCCTTAGCCCACTTTAATCCCACGTTCCACAATCCCCTGGGATTAAACAAATGCACTAACATTATTTACTGTAGTGCTTCCTCCCTGGGGGGCTTCAGTCCATGAAATCCACTCCAGCATTTGCAAGTTCCAGTTGTAAAACAGGCTGTGTGCATTCTATATTTGGTAGCTCGCAAGTACTCCTTCAGTTGGGCCCCGAGTGATGAAAGGCCAGGAGTCAGGAATTCAGCTGAAGCAGAGGCTCACAGGCAGTGGGCTTGGGCTCCGAGTGGGAGCTCATTTCTCACTCCACAGGTCTTACATGGGCACCAAGGCACTGGAGGGACTGCTGAGAGGGGACAGTCCTTGCAGGGCTATACAAGCTGCTTTCTTAAAATTAAAGATGTTGCCACAGTATTATTCTTCCCATCTACACACAGCAAGTATGAAATGAGGCTTTAAATGCCAGTAAAGCTTCACATGCCTTCTGCTTTCCTTTTCCTATGATGATATATGTGTTTGAATCCAGGTACAATCCCTGGGAAATCAGTGACATGGATTCCATCGATTCAGTTGCACAACCCTCACAGTCCCAAAAGTTTCACACTGCAGCTCCCAAGAACCCTCTGACAACCTGCAATGCTAGCTGATTGCTCCATCTCTTTCCTGAGCTTCCAGTCTAAGTTTATTACAGCTTCCTTGAAGGCAGTAAACATTATATTCTGTATTAGGCTGTCCTTGCCTTGAATTCATACACAGTTCAAATTCTTTAACTTAGATGACTGTACCAGCTCAGCACCACAGTTTGAATTACTGCTGCCACAGATGAGATGGCAAGGCATGGTCACAGAGAGCAGCACCTCGAGGAAGCCACTGCTGTTAGTACAGGGGCAGGTTTGGCCCTGGGGTCTTTCAGGCAGCAGTAAACAGCACAAACTTCAAAGGCAAACGAGTTTCACAGTATCACAGGATGGTTGCAGTTGGAAGGGACCTCTGGAGGTCAACTGGTCCATCCCCTGCTCAAGCAGAGTCACCTAAAGCAGGCTGCCCAGGACTGAGTCTGCATGGATTTTGAGTATCTCCAAGGATGGAGACTCCACATCCTCTGTGGGCAACCTGTTCCAGCACTCTGTAACCCGTACTTGAAAAAGTGTTTTCTGATGTTCAGACGGAACCTCCTGTGTTTCAGTTTGTGCCCGTTGCCTCTTGTCCTGTCTGTTGTTGATGCTTTCTGTGCTGCTGACATGATGTCTCAGGCTAAACCCTGGTTTTGTCACCATAATCACCAGGCCAGTGGAGCTGTGTTGTGCTGAATGCAAAGGAAATTACTCTCCATATTAAGAAATTCATATGAGGACTAATAGTTCAGAAGCTGTATTAATCCAAAATCTGACTCTGCTCCCTTGACACTGCATTTACAAACATACAATTTCATCAGCTCCAATACAATTTTTTTTCCAATTTACACCAAGGTCATAATAAAAGCTGTACTCATGTTACTGCCCTCATCCTGCAACAGCTTGCTCACTGCAGCCAGCTTCACTCAGTGGGCAATGCAAGAGGGTACTCAGGTGGATAAGAACCCCTGTGCACAAGCCTCCCAGGCCTGGGTTCCACACCTCTGTTTCTGTCATGCAATTTGCAGTCAGAAACATGAATAAGCACTTGAGAGAGAAAGAGGGAGAGGAGCAGGGCTCCTGTGACCAGCAGGACCCATGCTGCTGAGGTTAAACAGACAGTGGAGATGAGATTAGAAATCTCTCATTCATGCCCCTTGCTCCTCCTTCCCTGTGTAATTGGAGTTTGTTTCAGACACTGCCTGGAGTGTCAGCTGGCATCCTCTGGGCTTCACAGAAGCAGTCTCTGCCATTCAGCACCACTTTTTCCATTTAAATTCTGTTTTCACAGGTTCCCTTGGGAAATCAAGGCATGGAGCACCGCTCCACACTATGCCAGCATGGCAGTGAGGACTGCTGCTCTCTCTCCCGGGTACCTGCGGAGCTCATTCACAAATCCTGCTCCCACCACTCACGTTACACCTTGCTGTCAGGGGAGCAGCAGCAGCATGTGCTGACTTCTTCATTCATCCTGTTCAGGGAGGCACGCCTGCACCTTTACACTAGCATCTAATTAGACATGACAGTAGCATCTTCAGGACTGGACCTTTGTAAGAGTTGTTACCAAAGCAAAAATACAACAGGGATCCTCAACAGAGGAACTTCACAACCACTCCCCTCCTCATGTTTCTAGAGAGGGGGACACCAGCAACTCTGCCCCTTGAACACAGGGCAAGCAGACTCACTTTAGCTTTCCTACGGTTGCCACAAACAGAGTTTTCAAGGGGGTGGAAATAATATTTCCTATCTCATTGTTATTTTAAAAACTATTGACTACTGCAGCATTCGATGGATCACCATTCACAAGCGCATACCTGCTCCTCCGGCAGAACAAATCGAGTCATTTCTGTTCCTGCTCGAGCCTTCGGCATGCAGACAAAAACATTTTTTATTCATCAGTGGTAAAAGGCTACAGCCATTTGACTTTAAACACAGACATGCTTCTGGGCTCTCTTCCAGGAAGTCTGTGTCACCCAGGCTTTAGATCGATATGTTTGTCTGCAAAGTCACCCTTTTGATCTGTAATTTTTCATTTTGACACAAGAAATGCCTTTTGGTCAAACTTCAGCAGTCCATTAAATTCCAGGCATAATGGAAACGGGAATCACACTGCTGTAGCCATGTGAAGATTTCCACAGTTTGGGGTTTATTTACTCATGGGTTAATTTACTCAGCCATTTATTTAGGATTCAGAGAACACTGCAAATACTGTTCTCCTGCCTCATCCAAGATCACTGCCTTCCCCCCAGTTGTTTGTTGGTGGTCTCCCTGGCACTCACAGCTTTATGAAACACTTTGTACATTCAGTTGTCTGATCTGCAGGGAACGTTTTTGCAGTTGCATATTGCAGACGCTGAGCATCCTCCCAGCTTGACCCTGTTGCTTGCCATGCAGAAAGGCAGTGCCCAGCTGCTAGGACACCAGCCCTGCTGCAGAGAGCACACAGCCCAGCTGGCTCAGGCAGCCCGTTCAGCCCTGGCGCACCACGCTCCATTTGCACAACTCCATGCATGCATTTTCTTTCGAAGTTCAAGGTTTCACAGCTTGGGTTTGGGTTTAAAAAAAAAAAAAAAAAGGTGTCAGCAGTCCCATGAAGGGATACCCAAACAGGCAAGAGAGCTGGGGAGACAATCCAACACTTTATTAATGGGGCAAGCGGGTCTGAGCAGCCTGTGGGACAATCCCCCTGCCCGGCTCCGCACAGCACGGGCTGAGCAAGGCTGTGGAATGACCTCACTACTATTTCTGAACCAGACACAGCTCCTCCTGTGTTGCCAGCACACTGGTTTTCAGTTGCTGAAGTTTGACCCTAGGGAGGACACGACAGACACACAGGAGAGTTGCAAAGCACTGAAAATGTTATTATAATCCGAACAAAGAACATTATGCTTTTAGTCCCCATTCACATCTTACCTTCCAAAAGCAAGCGTTTTCTGCCAGCGTCTCCAAAATACATATAATACACAATTCAGAAATACTGCTGCTATAATTGATTCATTTTTACACTTATTTTAAAGGGGTCATGAAGATGTCTGGATTCTGAATAACTGGTTTGTCAAACCAGAAAGGTCAGGAAATTCTGTAGCCAAATATGGCCATGATTTTCAGGAGTAACATATCTTTCAAGTACATTAATTGTAATGTGTTTTTATTAGGTTATTAAAAGGGGCCTTATTTTAATCCTCATGTAATAACTCCTCATTTAATAGAGGTGTTATATTCAGAGGGAGGATGGTCAGTATTTTCTGGAATAAAATCAAAGATCTTAAAGCAACTCAAATGGGACACCTAAAAATTACTATGCTTTTGGTCAGGACTTATGTCCAAAATAAACAACTCTCCCTCATCCACCAAAGTAAGAAACCAAAATCAAAACCATCTCCAGCACAGCTATGATCAGGTCGTAAGCATCTTGATTAAAGTTCATTGGCACTTCAGCTATTAAACTAAAGCCAAAATCAAATTTATTGCCTGAGTAAGAAGAGAGGGCCATGAATTTGGGAGGTGAGAGAAGATGTCATCTGCTTCACGATAACCCTGCTGTGACAGGAGGTCCCACAAAAAAGTGAAGGGGCAGAGACACCAAAGAGAGGGGAGTGAGGAGAACCAAAAGCCCCAGCGGTGCCCACACGGGTGAGTCAGGAAGGGAGGGGGCAGCAGAACCAGCTCTGCTTAGGTGTGATGAGCAGGACATTTTATATGGATTTTATTTTTAGGCTGGACTTTGCTCACACAGGGTCATCTGAGACAGTCTCATTAGCTGGAGCAGATCTCTGCTAACTTACATCAGTTGGGGTCCAGCTGCTGATTTCCAGCTTTGCTGACAAACCGTGCAGTGCTCCTGTCCCAGGGAAGGCAGCACAGCACACGCGCCAGGTGACAGGGACACGTGTGGGGCCAGACCTTCCCAGCCTGAGCTCCTGCTGCAATAATTCTCTATTGTCTTAAGCAATCTGCAGCCTCCACTCTTGCCTCAGTCAGGGCTGTTAGTAGTTTGACTCGGCATGGCATCTTGCCCTGGTGTAAACTTTACAAGTGAGCCTGGAGGCACAGCTCTATTCCCTCTAATAAGCCAGCCAGAACTACTCAGAGGTGACAAACTGCTCCGAAAGCTTTACTTGGCAAAATACGATATTTATAGCAAGGCCTCCACCCATTCTTTGCTGTACAGGAACATGTCCTTGGCTTCCTCTGGACTTTCTTGACTACTACAACCAACACATTATTTTTCAGCTGTACTTTGGGGGTGAGCAGGGGTCTGTGTCGCACAACAGGACTCTGCTGTGCTGGGCTAAAACAAGAGCCCTAACAAGGTGGTCCTGAAGACTGGAGAAAAGTACCTGTGCCCTGGGATCAGTGTGTCTGTGAAGACAACAATGTGAGCAGGATGGCACACAGAGACTGTGCATTACTGGGCAGAAAGGATCCAGGCAGGTGAGCTTGTTCCAAGAGTGAAGATGCACACAGTTAGTCCTGGCACACAGCTTTTGTGTGGGCTTGAGGAGCTGGGCAAAGAACCTGCAAAGGACCTTCCTCAACAAGGCACCCGGCAGTTAGAAGTGAATATTCCAGTTCTGCAGAGACTGAAGTTGGGCAACTGGTGAACTGCATGGATGTGTTATGGCCGCAGAGACGAGCGATGCCAGAGCTTTACTGAAATACCTGGCTCTTAGTCCTGGGTTTATGGCACACGTCTGGGCAAGACTCAGCTGCTCAGGTTTATGGGATGGCAAGTTTGTTTCAGGGAGGACCTCCGTTTCACAATTGGTTTAAACCAAAAATAAGCCCACAGAATTCTGAAATTCTCTTCAAATGCTGCAAGATGGCTTTTGGATCATTAGAAACATTTTGGTCTGACATTCTGATATGAGAAACTGGAGAATAAATCAACCTCAAAACAGTCAAAATAGGGTGTTTCAAAGCTGGAACTTTCATCCTCAAAAGCTGCTAACAAAGCTGACAGGATTTTGACAGCACTGTATTTTCTAAGTAAAATGGTGTCTACATTTTTCTGAACAAGTTCTCAACTGCATTTCCTGTTTTCATATCGAAATCAATGGCTTTTCTGGTGGCTTGCTAATAACATACTGTACAGCTGTTTTGTACAAACCTCCCCAAACACCTTGCACACACACACACTTCCAATAGCTACCGAGACAGACGAGCAGCCTCCTCCCCACTCTGTTCCAGGCTGTGCGTGGCACATTAAACAGCAAAACCCAGCTTTTTCTAGGCACCAAAGGAAGTACCTCGTTTTTTGGAAAAGGCTCCACACCTCCTCCCAGATACCTGCCTCTTGTGATTTTACAATGAAATTACTCTATTCTTTACATGTTTTAAGCTGACTGGAAGCAGCGATAATCAAACTGCTGCCATACAGAGCCAGCAGAGATGCCCTTGCACACGTGTAAGGCTTCACACAGCTTTGTGCACAAAGAACCACGCAATCGAGGTCAGTTCTGGTGCAAACGGTGCAACCGCACCGAGCTTCTCATGGCTGCGTTTGTTTATGCCAGGATTCGGCCTCCCTCTACCATCCAAGGGCTGTGGATGTGAGAATTACATCAAAACCAGCACCAACGGAGAACGAAACGCAAGAGGGATCCATCGCTTCCAGGTTCACACAGCACCGCACAGCACGCGGCTCGGGCTCCGCACCCGCTCTGCGGTAAAGGCCCCACGGGCACCCACCGGGTCTGTCCCCCCGCTGCCGGGGAGCACGGCGGGGCCCCGGAGCCGATCCAGAACACCGGCGGCCTCCAGCAAAAAGCGGCCGCAAACGAGGCGGCGTCCGCGGCCCCCCCGCGGCGGAGCTGCCAGCGCACCGCGCTGCCTCGGCAGGCACGGACGGGGTTCGAACCCGCGATCTTCGGTTTACGAGACCGACGCCTTACCACTTGGCCACCGCGCCTGACGGGCTAGTGGCACCCGCGCGCCGCCAGTGGAAGCCAGCGGCGCCGCCGGGCCCGGGAGCCGCCGCCGGCGGGCCCGGACGGGATGGGACGGG
>VZRW01001923.1:1541480-1572318 GCA_013398125.1 Aegotheles bennettii | reverse complement strand
TCCCCAGGAAAGCAGTCAGGGCACAGGCTCGTTACCCACACGGGTCAGCAAATCATTCGAGTGAAGTCAGGTTAAAAAGCTGGCGCCGAATCCTGCAAACAGCTCGCAGCTGGAGCTCCCATCAGTTGAGAAGGGGAGCGCTGTGGGTGGAGAGATTAACAACCTGTTCATCAGTCCCGTGAAGCTTCAGCATTACGGATCCTACAAAGCCGCTGGAAACTTCACATCCTTGTGGCCGTCAGATAAGGCACACACTGAGCCAAACGCATTCCCTAGGGATAGCTGTGTAATTTGGCCAGAGCTAATGAGGCTGGCATTGAGGGAGGTGAGAGCAGGGCTGTGCAATCTTTAAATGAAGCACAGAAACAGAGGTGGGGGTACCCGGCCTGTGCCAGGCACCCGGGGTAAGGAGGGACATGGAATCAGTCACCCATGACAGACAACTTTTTAGTCATGCAGGGAAAGCAAATAATTTATTTACATATCTGATTGTACATGACAGCTACCTGAAAGGACCCACATTAAGCTTCGTTGTCCCCAGAAAGTATTTCAAGAAAATACAGAGAAAATAGTGAAATGGCACATTGCAACAATACCGACATCACTTCACTTGTGTTCTAAATTACAGAATGAGATTAAAAAGTCATATGCCACTTCTGCTGGCTGCTTTTTTCAGGTTTTTTTCAGTAACAATGGACTGAGTGGACTTTGCTCATTTTCACACCAAGCAGCCTTTGAAGTAAAAACTGGAACCACCCCCTTGCTTCTCAGGCAGCTTTATAATCCCTCAAGCGGGGGCCAAATTCGGTTAAAAAACTTCTGCTCCATCACAATGAAACATACTGGTTTATAGATAAAAACTTTGTGTCTTGGGTGATTCAGGGGATATCGACTTAATTTCTCGTGACTTACCACAATTTATTATCTCATTGCATCCAGGGCCTGGTGAGTGGGGTGTTGATAAACCACAAGATGTGAGAGAGGGAACAATTCAAGATCTCACCAGATGAGGGGGTCAACACTCAAGAAATGAAAGCACCAGCTCAAGAAGAGCCTGGTGGGAGGGAAAAACACTGCTAGGACCAGGTCCCCGGTTGCCAGTTACAGATGGCCCAGTCTCACAACACATATATTTAGCTTCCCAAACGCTGCAGGAGAGCCGTGCTGCAAACCCCAGGGGAAGGAGTTTATTCCAGCAGTTGCCAAAATGTGAAAAGCAAGACACCAAACTTCTCAAATCTGCCAGAGGAAGATCTCCAGTCATGCAGATCCAGTGTCCATCCTTAGGAAAAGCTGCCACAGAAGCCAGGGAGGGAACAGAGGTACTTCAGTGTATCTTACCCTCGCCAAGAAGGAGGGTCTGTGAACTGGTAATGCTATTTCTTTCAATTTCAATAGGCAAAGTAACCCACTTGCCCACTCCCACAAAAATAATCCCACAACTGAGGTTATCCTGAAATGGGCAATATGTTCAAATGAGGTTTTGGTCTGATGTCCATTTCAAGTATAAAAAGAAGCAAATTTGCTTTAGTGTGAATAAAAACTATAATTGCCAAGTCAGGATGGCAATATTTAGTTAGGTGTTTTATTATTTTGAATTAACTGAAACCAACAAGTGGATAGAATTGGTGAGTGTGTGTGTGACATTGCCTTACAAAGGAGACCAGCTATCTGACACATTTCTAAAAGACAAAGAACTGCTAATTATGTTCATTTTCATTTGCTACGTAATTCAGACCATGACCTAGTGCTTCTAAAAAAACCTGTACAAAATGAGTATTTTTTACATCTCAGAGGCACATGAATACAAACTGATCTATTTTATATATACACATGTACATTACATGAAAACCAGAGATGAGGGTCAAATGAAAAAAGTGTATATAAAAAGTGCCCAAAACAGGAGATAAAATGTGAAAATGTATCCTCACAACAGAGAAGTAAAAGGCACAAGTACTAAAATATGTAACCATGCAAAAAATATAAGTACAGTCTGTGCAACAAAGCAAAACAAATGACTCCTGCACCTGATTTTACAGTAATTCTCAAAATATCTCAGTATTTAAACATACTGTCAGTTCAACATTTACTGCCCTGTAGTGTACTAAAGGGTTCACATGACATGAAATTCTGGGTTCCCCTTCTGCCTTCCTTTCCCCAAAGCCAGAATAATTTAGCTATGGAGAAGGTATTAATATGGGGCTGATGTTGGGTGGTGCAAGATCACTACTGCAGCTGTCTGGGCGGAAGAGTAACTGCAGCCCTCCTGCACCCCTTACCATTGCATATTGAACATCTGCACCCTTCGTCAGGGCACAACGGGCTCTGCAGGTGTTTGCCAGGGTGAATGTCACTCTGCTGAGAATGGTGATGCAAAAGCTGACAGCTCAGATGTCACAGCTGCACCACTAACAACACCTACATAAAAAATAAATACAGATTCTAGGGGTAGGTGTCCAAGCTACCAAAGAAGTCCATGTTTGTTAATATATGTTTTCATTAGGTTTAAAGTTTAAGTAAAAAGTAATCTTTCTCTAATTATATGTTTGAACAGGTACTATTCTCACAGTTGAACAAGACTTCCGAAACTTCTGAGCCAGTAAACAAAAAAAGAAGTTTAAGGAACACAGTGTAGCACTGTCAGCTGGCTCCACACTGACAAACCACCCTACAGCGACCCTGGTTGCTGATGTTTCTACCTTAAAGGGCTGCTGTTGTTATCTATAAGGGATGCTTGCTAGGCTGATCTAGTAGGGCTGTGCCTTGCAGAGTGTACAACACACAATTGGACAGCTATACAGCATCAAGGCACAACTTCTGGGGATGTCCCAGTGCTGCCTTACCTGGATAGACTGCAGGCTTAATCACCCCATGCATGTGCGTACCATGAGAAACAGCTACAGCATTTTGTCATGCAGATGGGACACAGCTTGTCTTCAGGATGACATGAAAGACGTGAATGGGACTGGCCTGGTATAAAGACAGGGCTAAAACTCTCCATCCCAGTAGCTAAAGCTGTGCTGAAGTCAAGAATATTGTGTTTGTCCCTCCCATCTGCTCAAAGTGGCTGCCCCAAGGCACACAGACACTCTGACAGCGGGCACAGTGGCTGAGGACAAGACCAAGAGTGCAAATGTCAACAGAAGATATACTGGGGAAGAACCCCACAAAGAAATGACCCTCTTGCACATGAGAGCAATTCCCAGTGCATTATGGGATTCAGACCAAACACTTACTGCAATCTTTATCAAACTCTAAAGACACACACAGAGTTTCATTAAGAAACCCACACATGCCACATCCTTCAACAGCAAAATGCTCCCAGGATCAATATTTTGGATTGAAAAATCGTGAGAAAACAACCCTGAGGCTGCTGCAAAAGAACAAAATGCCAGTGACTGTTGAACTATATCCTTTAAAATCAGCTGTGCTACTTCACTTGTCATGCCTTCTTGACAATGTTCCTTGAGTAACAAATGACATAACGAGAATACCAGTGTTGCTGCTTGCACCAGAACCAACCCAAGAACTGCTCAGTTAAAGTTTGATTCAGTTGTTACTCAAGTCAATATAAGCCAAGCCACTGATTTGGCAAGTGTTTGATCAGCTGCTATTTCCTTCCTTCCTTGGATAAAATCCCTCAGACCACACCATACAGTATTTGTTTTAAGAGAAAACCACTGTATATTCACTGCCATTAAAGAAGAAAAACAAGTATTAGTTTATTTGTAAATTCTAGTTCTTAGATCCATCACATGTCATTAGCACTGTGATGCAGAGACTGCTGAGCAGTGACTTATGTAGCCGGTCACAATGTTTGTTTATCTATTAGCTTCCAAGCTTTCAATTACTAACCAGATTAGGGAGCCTAAATACGGTACCCCAAGATCCTCTCTGGAGAGTAATGTGGTTCTACTGAAGTAAACAGAGCTTTGCCGCATTCACACAGCAAAATATTTGTTGATGCCACTTATCTTTGAGAATTATTGACGCTGCGTTCAACTCCCTGCAGAGTTGGCTGAGAAACATCTGAATTTCTCCCAAGACCATCAAAGGAAAGTTGTCAGCAAGTGCACTGGATATTTTTTTTTAGATTTGCTACAAATCTGCATATTAAAACCTCCTTAAAAATAGATGGGGTAGTTACAGTTCGTCATTGTTACACTTCAAAACATGACAATTTCTCAAGCAGCCCGAGACTTTAAGAGAAGCTGAAAAATACTCTTTTGATGTCTAGGTAGTTTTGAATCAGCATCACACTCCAAAACCAGAATTAGGCAGCAGCTGAAGACTGATGTCTGGAGGAAAGCAGCCAGTATCAGAAAAATTTTGAGAGACTACATTTCAGGTACTCGTAAGTGCAAGTTTTGAAAGAGATACTTTTTCCGCAGTAGTTTGTGTGGAATTAACCTGACAAAGGACAGCTTCTAGTCAGAAGCAAGTAATTATTTTTACTGTACAAAAATACCTGCAGTAGTTTGCAACTGGTTTCACCAGAATATCACTTAGCTTTTCAGAATCTACAGTAGAATGAACTAGGGAGGAGATGAAGATAAAGTACCTTGGATTGTGTTTGCATCCCCAAGGGTTAAATGAGAAGCACGGTTTTGACACAAGAATGTTTACTGCATTTGTGTATTGCTAGAATGAGATGATACCACCTCTCTGTGCTTGAAGTTATTTACCTAGGGAGGTGAGGCTATTGTTCCACTAACAGTAACACTGACTCAGAGGCAGACTGTACTTTCCCAGCTCGCCTGTGAGCACAAAGGGAGCCCACAGTAAAGAAATAAGAAATTTACCAGAGAACAGACAGTGAAACCGGTGCCTCCTTATCTCCCACTTCTCCAGTCAGTTCTGCCAATGTCTCTGTCTGACACTTGATCGAAACATGCACTCTCTGTAACACTGATATCAGATGACTCTTCTCCCCGCCCAAGTGACCCATCAAGTGATCCCTTAATACCAAGTTGCCTGCACATCATAAAACTTGATGACTTATTTTCTGGGATAGAAGGGTTCTCCAAGGCTTGGATTGCAAGACATATTGGTCTAATATCTGTAGTTATTGCAGTTACTCAGTCTAAGAATGCAATTCCTAATTAGTATTTTTAGAGGTGGATACCTTAGAGGAAAACGTATCTGTCAGTGAAATGCCTCTCCCACCCCCAACTCACATTATTTGTCAAACATAGCAAGTGTTTGAATATGTATTTGAACAATAACAAAGCAGTACAATGTCAAGGGCCCCACAGGAGCAGAAGTACAACTCCTTTATGCAATAAAACAAAGCTACAAACACCACCAACATGGTGATAAGACAACTCTTCAAATGCAAACACTGGAGCAAGGAAGAACTTCTAAACGCTAAAGCAGTTGGGTACAGAGCTAAAAAAGAAGTCCTGCAAATCTTCAGAAAAATCCACTGCTGGGTACCCTTGGCTAGGGTGCCACTTTCAGGATTTCAGCCAGATTTAGTGACTATTTGTCAGTACTAGTGAAGTGACTATTCACCTCTTACATATAGTTACCTGCACAAAAACTTGGCTGTCACTACAGTCGTGTTTTCTTCTGTTCATGTTCACAGAGTCTGTGGTCCCAGTGAGGTAAGCCAGGCTCTCTGCTTCCCAAGTGCTCAGCATAATAACACGTGAAATAGTCTTCAACGTTTGTTGATGTTCTACCCTATTAGGAACGGGTTTTAGATTATTGAAATTTTGAATCCAAGTCCAGTTTACTTAAAAATACTTAAGGGAAAACATTCAGTCACCAGTCTAACCTGCAGCAGCTTCACTTGTCTTTAAATCCACCGCATGCCAGCAGAACAGAAGTGTAACTCTCCAAACCCTTTCAGCTTCAGTAGCAGGGCTGCTGGCTCACCCAGCCTGGCCACAGTAGGTTAGCAACAGCCACCTGACAATTTGAAACAGTTCTCTGTGGCCTATAAAAAGTGCAAAGTCCTTGGCACAACCCACAGGCAGCACCACACAGAAGGAAACACCACCACTGAAGTGCAGGTGAAGAGTCCTGTAGGCAGGGAGCTGTAGGTAGCACCAAGCTGGCTTAACTGTTCTTCTCCTACCTTCTGGGTGGCACATCCAGAAGCAGCAGTGAGCGAGAAAGGTGCATGCGTGGGGTGTCCATGGTGTTCCAGCTGCTTCTCCACAAACAGAAGCTGCTGCAATTTAGCACAGGACATTTTACACCATCCCCAGGTGGCAAAGGAGTAGTCTTTGAATCCCTCCCTCTAGATTACCCTAGTGCCTCAGGAAACCAGCCCTGAGGCATCACTGTTTGAACAAGACTGTACCATTTCTCCCAGAGCACTGAAGTCCTACAGACATCCTCATGTGCTGGGGTGTTGTGTTCCATAGTTATTCCTCTGGTCTCTTCCGCTTTCCAGTTACTTTACACCTGCCTAATGCAGATACATAGAAACAAATTGGTTTTATTTTCTTGCCTTCAAGAAAGCCTGATTTCAGTACTTCCCCCCTTCCCATCACTCTAGTAACACATCACTGAAGGCAAGAGCACAGAAATTGCAGAAAAATATATATATATTTACATCCGTAACTGAATACGTGTCATGTCTTCAAATTCAGGAAAAATGCATCACATATACACACCAAGATACATCAAGAGAATACTAGGGGCAAGACACTGCCAACAGCAAGAAACACACAGAAAAGCACAGTCATTGCTACTGTAACATTCTTCTGGGGAGTGTATTCAATAGAGGAAACATCTCTATGCACTGGGGAAAACCAGACACTGGGGCCTACTCTTCTGTGCCAGTTGGTGTGAACCAAGTGTAAAATTTGTACTTTAAAAAAAGTGCATGGAATAGATTTTTTTTTTCTAGCATCCAACTATCCAAACAACTTCATAAGCTCCTTATATAAGCTACATTATTAATTAAAAAGGTCCTAGCCCTACAGTACACAGATCCAGCTCAGCAGACCACAGGCACATGTTGAAGTCCATCTCTATTTAAGGCAGCATTTAAGCATACACTTGACTTTAAAGCTTATTTTCCATCCCACATACCTCTATGAGCAGTCACAGTCCATATTTCAAGTTAAGCACAACTGCACATCTAAATCAGGGCACGTTCCCTATTCAGAGCTTTAGGTATTCACATACATAGTCAGTCTGGAGTGGCAACTTCTGCAACACCAAACTCTTTTTCATCTTACTGCCCTATAGGTAAAAGTCACTCCACATCAGACTTCTCTCCACCTGTGTCAGGACCTAGCCAGTCCTCTCCACAGCTCGCCCATAAAGTGTCTACCTGGGGTGGGAAAGCAACTCAACACACGATTTCAAGGGCTGCTCCTCCTCCTGCTGAAGTGAGCCATTTCAGGCAATTTTAAATGTTTTGTTCTGTTTCTTTTTTTGTAAGAACTGGAATGTGTTCCTTCAGTGAAATCTTTAAAATTAAGGGTGAAGGGGAGAGGCAGGATCCCAGAATTCATCTTAATGGCCCATGATAAACCCCTAAAAAATCAGGGAACAGATTTGAAGAGCTTCTTAACCTCAATGATACAGGGACCCTGGCATAAAAACATACACATGCGCACACACGCTAAAAAGCAGGCTGGCTCAGAGCATCCCAAAGCAGGCTCCAAAGTGATCTTACATAAAAAGCACTTCGTGCTGACAGTGGCAAACAAGTGGATGGTGATTTTTCACAGATAGCAACAATTCTGCAATATCTTCCTCTTCTTCCTTTTTTTCCCAAAGTTTGTTTTATCCTAGGTGTAGTTTAAGTACCAAAACAAAATCAAATAGGAAGTTACACAGTCAGCACCAGTCAGGAACTGAACCTGGGTATGTTAATTGGTTTGTGGTACCCAAATTCCTGGAAGAACGAAAGAACAATTCTTGCTCCTAAAGTCAGGGCTGCATCCATATGTTTCCATTGTCTTTTTCACCTTTACAACTAGAGGTAGAGTCATTTTGTCCAGTATCTAAAACAGCATGATCCAGTTATATTGTTATTACATTAATATACAGTATCCATCTTATCACAGGTATTGAAAGTGCATGGAAAAAGTCTAACCAAGCCAATTCAGTGACAAATAACAGTGTACCAAACATCATATAAACACACCCGCGCACCCACACTCACACATAGTGTATATATATATATTTATAGATTAATTTACAGTATCAGAGTGTTGTTTAGATCCAGTGGCATGTGCAGAAATATCAGGCAGTTGCTGCTTTTCCTTCTCATATTCTCTTCAATTCTTTATTTCCAAGATAGATGGGTTGTGGTCTAGGATTGCCAAAATTATCTTGTCCATGTACTGTCGCAATCTGTAATTTATCTCTTCCTGTTCTTTAAGAGCTTCCATGAGCTGAAACACAACATTTCAAGATTACTCTTGAAATATTCTCAACTAGTTTACATAATAGAACGAAATTCAGACAGGTGAGAGACTAGCACCTGCTCAGGATCACCAATTCCTTTTTGTGATGGGTATTCTACCTCTAGCTCCTCCCTGTATCTCTATTAGAAACAATCTGTATGTTAAAGATCTTTATTATTAAGGAAGGTGGTGAACAGCCATCACCAGGGATCTTTGGACAGGTCACTTGAAACAAATTCCCTATCGAAAACACCCATCCATCCCGCATCCACACCATGGATGAGCTGCTTCAGCTTAGTACAAGAGCTTCATGATGCTCAGTTCTTTTTGTATCTACTGAAATTTGAAGCACTTTGCATGACAGGTTGCTGAACAGAGCAAGGATTTCAGTGTTTTGCACTGGGAACAATACGGGCTGCATCTGCATCCTGTGGACACTCTCTCAAAAAACCTACACAAAACCCCCCCAAAAACACAGATACATACTCCTCAAGAATAACCCATTGGATATTCTACCTTCTACATTAAAGATTTGTTTCACTAGACCTCTGAGCTGTGAAAGCACCCTCAAACTCTCCAAAGATGAAGACTGGTTGCTTCTTATGCTCTGCATGTTTAATGCCAAACTGACAAAGCCGCTCAGGAGTGTCAGAGCCTCAGATCCTCCTAAAGCTGATGTGATTTGGGTGTCCATTTCCATTAGCCAAGTCCTGCCCTGAATCTGCAGTTTCTTACCTTCATTTTGATCATAAAGGGAAAATGGTGTAACAGGAAGAGTTCATGCAGGCTGGTGAGGTTTACTAAGCCTGGGCCACAGTTGTAAAGCACTTCCCTCCTTTAGAGGGGGGTGCTGGGTACTGCATGAGCCAGAGCCATGAGATTCAGAAGGAGAAATAAAGATTCGTCTTAACAATAGCAAAAGACCAATTAGCTTTCACTTAATTAGAGTTCAACAATTAAACAGCCTTTCTTCACAGTGCTCTGGTTCATGCACTTCAGGGGACTGCCCAGGAGCTGAGGCTAATGAGGGTCAGGCAAGCACAGCCTGGGTAAAAAGGTTTCTCTCAGGACTCCTCTTGGAAAAAAAAAAGGTAAGTTCTGTCCAGAAGAAAGAATTCCTTTTAATCTCCTTCATCACTAACCTGTCTTTTTCCTTGGGAGTTCTTACATATCCATTAGCCCAATCTCACTGTCTGTCCTGGAGCTTAAAGGAAGCTGCACCAGCTTGACTCAGCCCACAGACAAATGGGTCTCCTACAATATCTTCCAAAGCATTACCAGATTATTACTTGCACACTTTCTCCAGGAACTCAGCTCTGCTACAGGAATTATGTAGCTCAAATTTAGATCTAAATGAGAACTTGTTACTGAAATAACTCAGAAATAAATCTAGAACAAAGTAAAAATTTAAGTAACTAGCTATAGTAATTCCTGTATTAAATTAATGTCATAATAGCACAATACCCTGTAAAATACAAGATGTTTAAGTAAATCCATTGTAAAACAGTTCACTGAGACTCTAATAATTCCAATTTTTAAAGAGACAAATGGAAGACATATTAAAAGCAGCATCCAAAAACACTATTAGATTTAAGGCAATCTTCTAACACTAACTCCTAGCACAGCTCATTTTTCTATTGTTCATTTGTCAGCTTCAGATAGCTCAACCTTGACAGCTAATTACATTGAAAACTGCATATTTCTGGATGTAGTACTTGATTTAAAAAGCGTGTTACCTCATCTCTTGATGCAGAATCAATTTCAGCAGCCAGTGACTGAGCTTTCGTTTGCGTTGCAAAGAGATTTTTAGCTTCATAAAGACTAAGACTTAGGATCTGTCCATTAAGATCATCATTTTGGTCACGAAGTTTCTGATTCTCCTATTTAACAATGAAAAGACATTGCTTTTAAGTTCTTCCTACAATGTTTCATTAAAAAATAAATACATTTTTAAAATCACAGGTAGCTTAGATGAGATACGGTAAGGCTGCAAGCCAACAGCAACTCTCTTACTACCAGTGACAGATATCACAGGTGTTTCCTCTGTGCACAATTTACACTGTGCAAAGAAGTCCTAGACAGATGCAATGGGGGTCTTGTACTTGTGTAGGAAGGGGGGGACAAAATCTAAAGGCAGTGTAGTAGGGGTTAGAGCTATAGACACTTTTTCAAAGCAGACCTATACATTTCACATGGATCCCTGCTCACCTGCTTCAGCCGTTTTATTTCATGCTCCATTTCCACCTCTCTGGTTTTGGCATTGAATTCACTCAAGCTGGATGAAGAACTTCTACCACGTCCAGGACGCTCACATTCCAGCTTGTAGAGCTGCAAGTGCTCCAGTTCCTTCCGCAAGTCTTCAATGAGCTGTGGGCATGCAAGCAGGCCATGTCTCTCCAGCCCCTGCACAACCAGCCCTCCCTGGTAGGAGCCATCTCTGTGCTGCACCTCTGCTCTGACACTAGCACCATGTGAGCCCAGACATTCCACAATACAGCCACTGCTCTTCCATGGAAGCACAGGTCACTTAAACCGCTTCAAAACTGGAAGTGGCTCTGAACTCTAAGCTTCATGTCTGAGGCATAATTCCCCTGGCAAACTTAGTAAAGGAAACATTAGGGCACACATTCAAGGCTGCAAGTTCTCAAAGAACTGTAT
Source organism: Aegotheles bennettii (assembly GCA_013398125.1). NCBI lineage: Eukaryota > Metazoa > Chordata > Aves > Caprimulgiformes > Aegothelidae > Aegotheles > Aegotheles bennettii. The sequence goes on along the minus strand of VZRW01001923.1, from coordinate 1,561,285 downwards.
ATCTTTTGGGCCAGGGATTGCCATTTCTCAGGTATCCTTGCAGCATTCATCACCCTGTGGATACCCATCCCATAGAAACACAACCCAGTAATACATTCACTAGAGGTTGTATTTTCAGTGTTCATCCTGTCTTTTTCAGGTGGGCTTCCATGTGGATGAGATGCTATTGCCTGGTCTTACATCCCTCTCCACACCTACCTCCTGTGTGGCTTCCCTCTCCTTGTTAAACTCCAGTCTGTTCTGCCTCAGCTTGTCCATCATTCTCTTGTACAAATCCATTTCATCCTTCAGTCGCAGACTGGTGTCTTCCAACCTATCTGACATGCGTTGCCTTTCCTAGAACAAACAGGGAACTTCATAACCAGCTTGCAAGTGCATGAGCCACCTGCAGGGTTACAATATGAATCTATAGACACAGCTGGTCACAAGCTGGCACTCCTGCCACAGAAAGTGATCAGTGTCCCAACTCCATCAATATTCTTCTTTAGGGAAGGCAAGCTATAGAAAGTGGGCCAACCACTACATGAGTTTGCTCTTACACAAATGAAGCTGCTGTTCAATTTCTCAAGCACTCAGGAGTTTTGTTACCTCATCTAATCTCTCCGTTTGTGATTTCAGTCGTGTGACAGTGCTTTTCAGCTCACTATTTTCTTCTTCCAGTTGCTGAACCCTGTGTCAATGACAAAAATCTTCAAGTAAATGTCTCTTCAAGAATGCAGACATGCAAAATGGCATGCTTTAAAAAGCCATTTCATTTGCACTTGATAGGAAGACCAAACAAGCAAACCTTTCTAACATTAGCATGTTTTCTCATGAGCTTTTGGGTGCTTTTTTTGTTTGTTTGTTTTTAGGGCCAAAAATGCTACACTGACCCTCAGATTCTTATGCTCCTACCAACAGGTATCTAAAAAGAAGTAACTAGGAAGAAACAAATGCAGGCACAAGTGTTTGCTACAGCTGGTCACAATTTCCTCCTTGAATCCATGCCAAATATCCAGCTAAGCTGTCTACATGGCCTTGTGGATTAAAGCATTAATGTAAACCACCCTCCAGCTTTGGGGCATTAGACATACAACTGCGCAGCTACTCTACAGAACTACTAACCTGTAACCATCTGTGCACTGTCTGGTTGTGAACAGCCCATGCTTACATGCAAAGTAAAGATGGAGAAAAGAACTGGTACTCTGTGCTGGGTAGCACCAAGATGTTTGTTACCTTGTATTTAGCAGTTCAATTTCAGTGCCTTTCTCTTTCTCATACTTGCTATATGCTTCTCTATGTCTCTTGATCTCTTCCTCCAGGGTCTGTTCTGCTGATGTCTCTTGGTCTTTCAATAGTTCTTCTAGCTCATGAACTCTAAGGAAACCAGATCTCATTTCAGTAACAGCTTCACAAGTATGCAACTTCATTGCCTCTCTCTTTCCTCCCCCCTCAAGTTCATACTACTTCACCACCTCTCTCTTGGCATTTAACCTCTCCCAATATCTCTCGTGGTATTTAATCTTCCCAATAAGCACAGAATTAAATAGTATTAGTTCATCTAGTATTCTTTCATTCTCAGTCTCAAGAAGTTGGGACTATGACTCAGCCTTCTGCTCTTGCTACGTGCAAGAAAAAAAATCCTGTGGTAACGTCTTTTATAATAGAAGAGCTTGCTCTGTACAAGTTACATCTCTGTACTAAGAGATGTACTAAGTACATCTCTATACTAAGAAACTTGCTTGAAAGGCCTCTGCTTGCTGAAAATTCAGCCAGGCAGCCCTATTTGGACTTCTCAGATGAGGCCTTATTTTATTTTGTCTGTTAGCATTAAGGCAGAAGACCTGGCCATATTTTACAGGCAGAGATGTTCCTTCCCTCCCTCCAACTTTGTTCTAGCTCTGCTCTGACCTGATGAAGACAACTGGCTCCGTGCTTCGTTACCTGTGAACTAGCTGCGTGTTCTCTTGTTTCAGTTTGCTCTTCAGGTCACCATTTGTCAGGTTATCATTCTCCAGTTCTGTCACCTTTTTTTCTAGGTATGTTACCTGGAAGGGGAAGTGGAAAAGAACTGAGAGTTTGAATCTCTCTTCATACATCCCTTTCCTGTTCCCAATTGGCATTTAGCTATGCTACCCTTTTTAAAGGGGGCATGCCTCCCTGCACAGCCAGCAGCAAAACTAAGCTCTAAAATTCTGAGTTCCCCAGACCCCGTGTCTTCCTTGAAGGTGATCGATGCAAATACACAAAGAGTTCCTAATACAATGCCTAGATCTGTACTTGCACAGTTCTAGCATTTTTGTGAAGCAAAGTTATAATATTATTGAAATATCAAGGACATTTTGAATGAGCTACTTCAGGTCACTGGTAACTGTGAGCAAGAGAGCTTCGTCAATCGATGCATGTTCCCAGCAGGACTTTTTGTTGAGTACATTAACCACAATGCAGACAGCTTCTCACCTTCTCGGTTATATCATTATCACAGGAGTCTATACTGTCTCTGAACAGGTCTTCTGTACTGCCATTACTGCTGCTGAAGTTACTGTTGTGGAAGAGTTGTCTGAAATATCAGAAGGATAATTATTTTGCATGGTAAGGATGGAAAAGAAAAACAGTCTGGGCACTGCCTTACAGCCCGGCTTTGTACTTTTGAGAATCCAATGCCAAAATTGCTTCCATCATTTCAGTGACAATTACAACAGTTTAAACACAAGTCTGATGAGAGACTGGTAGCTAAATAAAGCCAGACTGAGCACATCAATGGCATTAGTTCTAGGGTGTAAGCTCTTAGTTGCTTTTGATAGGATCTGCCACCAGCATTAACATACACAACTCTGTCTGTCCCTTTTAAAGGGATGCTCTTGCTTTCCTTTACATTTCAGCAACAACAAAAAAAGCCCACATTGTGCTGATGGAACAGCAGTATAAAGGAAAAAAGCTGGCAGACAAGGAAGCAACTATTTATGTTCTCAACAGAGGTCTTTCCAGTTCAGGGGCCTGCTCCAAGACGAAGAAGTGGCTCCTATATTCTGTAACATCCCTATCCAAATGCAGGCCCCTTCCCTTGCAAGCTTGTCTTGGCATAATTTTGTTTTCCTAAACTTATTTCTCCTCTCTCCTCCCACCACCACTTATGGAATTGTTGCAGCTGATTCCACAGGCATTCATAAAAAAGTTGAAGACTCTTACCTTCCAAAAGCTGTGCTCGATATTTTCCTGTTAGGGCTACATGGATACAGAAGGAATAATATAGGGATTAAACACTTATTTGATCAGTGTTGGATTCACTCTTAATTTAAACTCCAGCTGAACTGCACAATGAAAACATAATATTGACTTTTTTAGTGAAGCAAAAAAAAAATGATTCTGTGAACAATATTCTTAAGACAACTTATTCAAAAGCTGAAGTTACCAACAATGTGAAGATGAGTGGAGTCAAAGTTACTGTGATCATTAATAAGTCAATTTGCAAATACTGTTACATTTAGCAGTGATTTGTCAGTGTAAATCAGAGCAAAACTAACATTAGAAACACCACAAAGGGACACTGAGTTAGTGATGGACATTTATTCTGGATTCCCAGTTTTCAGATGTTTTTATAAACAGTTAGTTAATTTACCCTTCTCCATAATGCTTCCCAGTTCAGCACAGGAACCGAGATCTTTCCATTTTTACTGTTCCCTTTTGCAGCCAGATACTAGTATTACCTAAATAAAGGACTAGACTCCAGACAACAGCACTAGAACCAAATCGAAATATCCAGCTGCATCTCTCGGTAAGAGGATGGTGCATCTGTGTGCACACAGACACACACCTCTCTGTCAGAGCTTTACTCCCTTTCAGCCAAGTATACTCAGCCTCACTCATAAAATTATATCAAAGACCAGCTGGTCATGGTCTGGGTGCTAGACTCCTTGCTAGCAGGAACATTGTTCATATCCAGTACTATGCTGCTGTGTCATCAAGAGAAGAAGCACTGCAGTGCGCTCTGTGCCAAGGATATGCAGACAGGCAGGATTTACATTCAGTTTCCAGGGGGAGCTAGAAGCCCACCATATTTCTTCAAAACCCTATCGGATTGTTGGAAGCACTGGATTCTGTCCAAGTGCTCAGCACAGTTTAGAAGTCAACAGAGGGGCAGAGACAGAAACGTAAGGAAAAAGCTGCAATCACAGTCACTTCTGCCATAGGATTCATCATTTTTCCAAGTTCCCTTTAGGACAAAAAAAAATAAATCCCACAGGAATGAAGTACCTCTGCTGACCAATAGCTTTAGGAGAGGTGTATGTAAGGTTACATGCAACAGCTAAGGATCTGCTAGATCACTCCTTCCCACCTGGAGAAAGCAGTAGCTAACTGTCAACCTGCACTAGGTAGCACAGCAGACCCCACTTCCTTGGAAAGAGTCCTGGAAATATCACACTCTGCAATCAAAGAGCTCATTGGTTAAAATATTTGAGTTTATTAATGCTGTCTGCACTCTAAGTCAGAACAATACTTATTAGCTAATGAAGAAAGCATTTTGGTTCAGGCTAGATGTCAAGGTCTGAATTTCTTACTGTTTTGTAAGACAGAATGGGATACAGGGAAGGAGAGGGCTCTTCCTTCCTCTCCTCATGCTACTACCTAGTCCCATTTCAAGGGGGCATTGTTAAAAGCAGTGCAATAGGCTGCTTACCTGTTTGCTTTCAAGTTTTTCAGCCTGGCTTCCAAATCGTTGAGTAGATTTATCTTTTTGCAGCACTGTGAGCAGTAAACATCCAGTAACTCGCTGTTATAAACATGCCTCATTTTTCGGGGTGTTTGGCCAGCACTGTTTGCAGGAAATGAGAGATGTTACTGGCTATAGTAACCAACTCACGACAGGTTTCCTCTTGACTATGTGTCTGCATGTCAGAATCACAGATGAGGGACTTGGGAAACCACAGCTCATCTAACTTGCAGGTGATGGTAGAGAATGCTAGTCTTAGGGCAAGTCTACCTGTCTGAGTTGAGGCTTTACAGAAGATGTGTTCTGGGTGTCAGCAGAGAGAATCAGTTTGGGTGACTGGAAGAATAGCACAAGGTAAACAGAGTCCATGCGATGCATGTAGCAAAAGCAGCTACATTAGTATGTTCCATCTCAGCAATGTCCCTCTCCCATCCTGCCCATCTTCCCTCTAGAGCCTGGCATGCAACCTGAAGAGTCTTCTCCAAGAGAAAGACAGGAAGATGAAAAACAGAGTGGTCTGGTAAGAAGTCACACAAACCCCCTCCGATGGTAGGACAAAAGGAACCCTAGAATGAGGAGGAAGGAAGAAGTAGACATAGGTCTAAAGAGGAGATAACAGTAGCTCTTGGCATGATAAAGAGAAAATAACTCAAATAAAAGAGAGCAACCATAGCATGAAGTGCACAGAGCCCCAGGAATGGGAATGAAAAGGGCTGCATAAACCTGAGGAAACAGGGTATGGAGGACACAAGCCATCACCATGAAGGGGCAGTGGAGAGGGGTGCTGGCTCTGCATGCATGACAGAGGTGGAAGGCTGGACTGCAGAAGTGCTTGAAACAGAGGGTGGCATATGGGGGTTGCATGCAGAACAGATGGATGCAGCGAGCTAGTCCTGTGTTAGCAATAAAGCACAAGACCTTCATGTGCTATTGATCCAAGCAGACAAATCCTAGAGCATCTTCATGCTCAGCTCTTCCCCAACCCTGCTCCCCCATTCCCTTGCTTAGGGAAAGATTTCAGTATCAGCGACTGACTTGGTCAGAGGACATAAGAGCTACAGAGCCTGAGGTCACATCCAGAAAACAGGTGAACTATAGTGGCATTTCCAGCTTCTAACAAACAGCAGCTACTTGCTTATTTTCTCCGAGACATTCAGAGTCAATATGGACACTTGTTTCTAACAAACCCTTGTCCATACACAGCACTTCACCTTACAGGTCAGTGCTAAGGATTTATAGTATCAGAACACTAAAGAGAAACAGCTCTCTTGCAGGTCTTCTCCCCACTGCATCAGACCTGCTGCATAGCACTAAGCTGGTTTCCAGCTTGCACCAGCAAACTTCCAACACAAGCTCTTAACTGTGAAACCTACTGTCTGCAATAGAAAGAAATCTTGACAAGCCCAGTTATTTCAACAGAACCCAACAGAGGTTATCAGAAACAGAATAATGGCTGTAGCTCTTATTATTAAATGTAGTCTGTCAAATTGGAGGGGAGAAAATGGACTGATAACATTTTGCTTTTAAGGTGAGTCTGTGTAACCAGTGTAAACTCTGGTATGGCCACCCATGCTCAGAACAAAACTGAAAGTGTTTGTTAATGAATAAGGAGCAACCTGGAAGATACAGATGAGCCAAGGTCAGAGTAGGCGTTGGTTCTGGTCTCATCATCAGGGCATGGGCTACTGGGAGTAAAATCCACATCATCTCCTTCCCCATAGTCTTCAAACTGTTCTTCATTACTGATCAGAGAGGCAGTAGAATAAGTTGAGAGGTCAGATGCTGCAGAAGGGTTGTGAGGACTTGACCTGAAACAAGAGGTCAAAACATCTCGAAGGCCGACTTTGATAGCATCTCACCTCACATGGAATCTTCCACCTTTACAGCCTATCCCCTCACCTCAAGTTGTAACCCACTTACTTTGTGCTAACAAACTGAAGTACTAAACATCTGATGTGCATTTGACACAATGTCTTGAAAGACAAGAGCATGAGAACCTATGAACAAGTTGCCTATGAGACAGGTTTGGATCAACACAAACCACTTCACTTTAAAGAGCACACCTCAACAATCCTCAGTCATCAACTCCACGTGGTGGTGAAAACCACTGCTTGTGGGACTTCTGCTCTGAATGCAGAAACAATTCTGAAATGCATGGCATAGTAAGAGAAACATGTACAAGACAGAGGCTGTTGCTCTATTCTACAGTCTGAGTTTTCCAGTAATCCCCATAAACTCTCTCCCACAGCCCATGAGTTCCAGCCACTTCTTTTGTGTGGTCGGACACAAACTCATTGCATGCCAGAGAGTCCCTAAAGCTACCAATGTGACCTAATGGAGACTGGGTTCCACCCTTCCTTCCATCGTCATACAATGTGGTTTTTAGAGATACAGCCCACAAGAAAAGGCTGCTTTACAACCAGAGAAGTACCCAAGATAATGCCAAGCAGGTAAGGCATGGCAGGACCCTGTGACCTCAGAGAGAGGGCATGTAGGTAATTAGATCAGCAGAGCCAGGCACCAGAGCAAAGCAGCTGGCAGAGCAGTTTTGAGCACATCCCATCTGATACAATGGAGCAAGTACACCGCAGAGGGTGCAAGGGTGATTCTCCTGTCCAGAGACCAGACATGCGTTCTGTCTTGCAGATATTTTACACAGGTTTGTTCAGCTCCCACCTCAGTAAGACATTCAAACAGACAAGCCAGTAAATTCACATACAAGTTCCTCTAAACAAATTTCTCCCTACAGAAAATGCACATCTAGGGCCTGACACACAGGCTCCACTTGTGATGCCCTGGAGTTTGATGACACATTACTGTTCCTGCTGCAAAGCAGAATCCAGCACCTCTCTGCAATACAGACAAGGCACTGATTCAATCTGCTGACACTTTGTGCAGATTGGGTTAAGTTTTTCCACTCCCTTTGCTCCAGTGCACAGTAGTTATACCTCCAGCTCCACTAGCTGGGCCATGGGACAGTAGCTCCCAGTTGATGTTGTCCTCCAGCAGCTCAACAATATCATCTCCTAGGTTTCTTCTGGTTCTACCTTGAGCCTCTTAACCATGCTCTGCACTTTTGGAGACAGGGAGATTCCTCTTCCTGTAATACTACACTTGTGAGCTGTAAACAAGAGATGCAACAGTGTTCCTCTGGCAAATGGTGCAAGTATTATTTGCATATCCCTTCCCTCCAAAAGCAATTAGTAGAAGAGGAAGCTTGCCAGCATTTCAGATGCATGCCCTTTTGTTTCTCCTGTTTTGATGAGATCCATTTATAACCTGCAATTCATTTATCTAAGTCACATTAACAGAAATTAGGGCAAGTCAAGCCTGGCACACTATTACAGGATGAAGTTCACAAAGATAGGAATACTCATACTAGAAATAGATCAAACTTATCTAAAAACACTCCTTGGCTGGGAGATGGATTAGTGAGAAGCTCACCACACTAACATCTATTCATAAGGAGCTGCTATGCCACAGACATACTGTGTATTGGTAAGTTTTTGGGTGACTGATCTGTGTAACTGCAACCGCTGTTTCCGTCTCAATATTGTTATGCCAAGCCAGTTTAGAAAGAAGCTCCTCACAGCACTTCCACCAGAGATGAAGGCAAACAGCCAATCCTCAGTTGGGATGGTAATGTATACTTGTCCATAAAATGCACCCTCTGGCACAATAGTCCTGGAACACCACCGCTTGCCAACAGACTGGAGTTCAGCAGTGTTATCCCTCATGCACTGCCTGGCTAAGTTTCTCTTAGAGCAGCTAAGCAAACAGTCACCACTGATGGTCCTGTCTGACAATGCTGCTTAGAACTTCTAATTCGTAATTATTTATAAGCTTAGCCAAACTTTAAACTGCTTGGGATGAAATGGTCCATGCTCAGGGTAGATCCTGAAGTCCTAACCAGCTGCAGGCTGGAGACTGTCTATGAATCGCACAGTTATTTTCAAGGGAGTTGCTAAAAGCAGCTCTTTTTCCCCACTCTAATTCTTTCTGAAGGAAGCTTTCAGGTTTGTTTGGGGGTTTTTCTTTAAGCTATTTCCTGTTCTTCAGAGCAGAACTTCTCAGAGGGCTGACACATCTGATACACAACCCACCTGCTTCTTCAGCAAGCAGGTGTCATGGTTTGGCCAAGGTAAAAATCTCTACTGTGTCTTTTAACACAAAAGCACAAAGCTTCCCAAGTGGTTTCCCACAGATTTACCAAAGCTGAGGAGGCCTCAAAGGATAAACCAAGACCTATTAGTAGCAGAGTAGCTCTTAGTAGTTCCTGTCCCCCTAGAAGAAGGATACAGGGTGCACAATGCCCTCCCACCTCCTTCACAGAAGCCTGAATAGCACAGCTGGGAGGAAAGAGAATTTCTTTCAAACACAGTAGGGACAGAAGTCAGTCACTGCAAAGATGGGTGCTTTGAAGAACTGGGAATGGCAAAGCAAGGAGACAAGTTTGATAAAGAGCTGATGAAAACTGGAATTCTCTTGATCAAGTCTCTGGGATTTCTCGAGCAAATGGGAAAAGGCCAGATCTCAGCTAGCTGAGAAATTCAGGAGAAGGGTAGGAATGAGGTTGCACAGAGCACCTGAAGAGGCCCAGGAGAGACAAGAAAGACCACCTTAGCAATGAAAGAAGCTCAAGAGGCACAAATGAAGATGGCAAGCCAAAAATAGGGAAGACAGGGTAGAGGCTTACAAAGCAAGTCCAGCTGAGCTCTGTCCTGTGGTACTGCATTAACTCAGTCCAAAACAGGATTAAATCAGCTGGGTCCCTTTCCCTCGGTCAGCTTTTACCAGCACCCCCAAGTACACAGCTGGGAAGAGTCAAGTTAGGGCAACAGAGACATTCTTGTGTTAACAGCCAACTATGGTTACACACACACATGCCAGGACACCCTGTGTTAAACACTATTTACTGTTGCACACTAAAGGTTATGGAAAGTTAGAAACACACAGAATTAACTCGGTACATGGAGTTGCAAAGCAAATCTGCAGAGCTCACATCTCCAGATAACTAGATGTACAGAAGACTAAAGCAGCATTCCTCATATTGCACTGCTTTGCAGGAAGTATTTGTTTTAATTCCAGCATATAAATGTTATAGGAACACAGAAGATCCTAAGTTTTAGGGGATGCTAATGAAATGATCCATTCTGGAGAGACCCAACACTTTGATTTCAACACACAACATGCAATCCCATGAGTGCTCACAGAACGTGCCAGAAGGAGCCAGGGCTGAGACTGTCTAAGCCACTTAGAGGACTTGGACATCCATTTCCTTCATATTGTAAATGGATATTAAGTTTCTAAATCCTTCAGGCAACCTCAGCCTCCCACAGGAGGGATTAGGCACATAAAGGCTCCTTCCTCCCTCGTCCTTTTGCACATGCCCCAAACCAGGGCTGCCATGGGGCAAAACTGCCACTCACTTGTCACCAGGTAGAAACAGGCCACCAAGCACACCGTCCTTCTCCTCGCTCCGACACACATCGGAGGCCTCCGAGCTCTGGGCACTCTCAATAGCACTGTCCATGTCAGACTCATGGTGAACCTCTTGCTGTGCTAGAGTCATCGTGTAGTCATCAGGGAAGAGCTCCAACTCGCTGTAGGTGCTTTCGTTGTCCAAGTAGGCACAGTCCTGGATTTCACCACCCTGGCAAAAGAAAAATTGAGAGGCAATTCAGATCATCCTTCAGGGCACTTAGGAGGATACAGGAGAAGCAAACCCCACTCTTTGGATGTCCTGGTAAGCAAGACTGATACTGTATAAAAGCTATAAAACAAAAAGCCTGGCCTGCCTTAGAAAGGTCAGCTTATGCTTTCCGGAAGGGCTCAAATGCTGTCTCTGACTTGGTGCCTTCTATAGGAGACAGGGACATAACACCCAGGTACAAAATGCAGTCAGTTTTGCCCCGATTTAGTATCAGAATCCACTTGGAGTAATAAGCATCTCAAAGTCTTTTTTATTATAAAAGAAGCACCCTTTGTAAGAATATAATCATGGGACCAACTCTCAGTGAGTTCATGTATTAATATTATCGATTAAACAAAGCAAGCCAGCTAAGTCTAACAGCTCACTCTGTCTTCAAAGATGGGCAAAAATCTATAAGGTGAAAAAAGAGCTGGCAGGTGTTAAAACACTTCTAGTGTAAGTCTTGGTGGCAATCAAAGATATAAGAGAGCAAAAAAAAAAAAAACCCAACCAAAACCCATCTGTCCCTGCTTCCTGAAACCACATCTTGATGTACCAACTAAAATAAGACACCATTCTCATTACTGCAACAATTTGCTCTTGCTGTTCATCCCCTCCCTCCCCTCCTTGGCCCATGAACATGCACAAACAGGCAGGTATAATGACACTGTTGCTCTTTGCAAAGTACCTTGGGATCTAGAAACAGACAGCACAAGCAATAGAGCTTTTTAGTAGGTGTTGAAAAAGTGAAGATTGCTAAGAGCGATTAAGATGTTTCGGAAGTATCCCAGAGTGTTTGTTTCCTCCTGCAAGCTACGCTCCACAGGCACAAAGCTCATTTCTCTCAAAAAGATTAATGCCAGAAAGCCCTGACTGTCCTTATGGATTTGCACCAGCTCGTAAAAGTCTGATCCAGGAGGGACAGAGAGGGGCACAGAGCACACTGGATTCTTGAAGTAGGAGTTCGCAAATCAAGGAAGGGAAGGAAGAAACAGCTCTTGCACAGCTCTACCTCCCAATTAGTATGTCTTTTTCAGAGGTATTGGAGAAGTCTCTGCTTACACAAGTTTTTACAGCAGGAAAATCTCACTGGTATTAAACAAATTAACACAAGAAAGTAAAGGTCAAGATGATCATGAAAGACTCCTTTTCTGTTCCCTGTAGGTAACACCACACATTTGCTTTTTCTAATAATAGCAGCCTAGATGCTCTTTAAAAATAGTTCATTAGCAATTAAATGTGCAGTGTCATCTAGAAAGGCTAAGGGCTCACTTTTTTTCCTTTCCTTTTTCCTCACTTTTTGTCACTTTCTGGCAACCTAACCTTCACATATCTACTTGTATTAGAGTACTCATCTATAGCTACAGCCCAGGCTGCTCTGTGCCCATGCTGCTCAGTACCATGTATTCCTTTTCAAAGTGTAATTGTTCTGCTCCTAAACCTTCACTTCTAAGCCCCATGAAATAGAAAAGAAGAAAAGAAATGAGCTTTTGGGGGCAATGACCCATCATAAGCCTGAACACCTGCTTTACAGCTTCTGAAGTGCCTCACTGCAAAACTTGGAACCCCTCCTGGAAGCTGGTCCCCCCTTCTGCTGATCCCATCCTCAAGCTGTGGGGAGCTCAGGGACTGGTGGGGACTGGATAAACAAAGAACACGGCCCAGCCAAGCTCCTTTGAGCAGCTCCCCCTCAGCTGCTCTGTGCTGCAATCACTGCTAAAGATCACTGTTTCAGCAAGATGCATAGAAACCAGGACCAGTGACAGCCACTGTGTTGAAACCTGTGTAACTGTTTCCTGCAGGTAGGGACTACACGCTCAGCTGTAGAGCTTTAAGAGCTTAGGGGTGGAGAATCATGAGGAATAACACAGTGCTCCCAGGCAGAAGAGTAATACCAGAGGTACCTCTTCAGCTCCCTCCTGAAACCAGCCATCAGTGCAGCCATCACAATTATAAATTTAACAAAAAAAACTTCCTTCTGTGGCTTAAATAACCAGTAGAAGGAAACAGACAAAGCACCTTTACAACAACTAATACAGGTTAAGCTACTACAAGAACTCAGAACTGGGGCACGTTGCTAGTAAACAATGTGCAGGCATCCACACCTTACTGACTAAAGCTCTATTTGAAGCTGTAATTGTTCAGTGATCACAGTTTCTCACAGGACCGTGCATTCAGTGATGCCATCTAGCACAAACTGCTTACAGACCACACCTAGGGAAATTAAACTCCTTTAAAAGAAAAAAAAAGAGAGAAAGAAAATGCTGATTGCACAGCTTAACCTCTCAAATTATCCCTTCATAGTTTAGGTATCTACAGTACCTCATGTACCAAATTAGAGGCTGGCAAGAACAAGTGTTATTCGGGTAGCCTTGAAAGAGCTAACTTGAATTTAAACAGTATGCTAAGATAGGAGACACTTCTATCCTGAGTCATTTGTTTTCAGTGTACATGCCATTAGCTGAAACCAGCAAGAGAATGAGTTCTGACGACCTAAGGATGAATCACTGTGTTTCTCACCCTGCTAGGCAGTTCCCTTCTTTGTTGGCTGAGTCAAAAGAGATGAAGTTGCTGCCTATGATCTTGAAAGATTCACATAAAAAACAACAACAAAAAACCCCAATCGTTGAGATATCACCAACACAACAGGGTAGCTTTAAAGCAGCAAGTCCTTTGCACTTTATCTAATCGGATGCTCAAGATAACTCCAAGTGTTTCACAGGCAGTCAGCCAGACGCTTGGATAGCAACTGTTGAATATTCAGTAACAGTTTGCTCTATAGAAGCACCTGCTGTCCAAAGATCCAAGGCCACTTCACAGAAACTAATGAATTCCCTTCCTCGAAAGAAGCAATTGTGTGGCTGCAGTGAAGCCAGATGAGTAAGCACAGACTTGGCTTTACACAGCCACCCCAAACAGCAGCAGGAGCCAGAAGACAGTGCAATTCCTGTGGGTTTCTTCTGATCCTTGTGGGGCAGGAAAGCTGCACCAGCATTAGGTGGGTATGGGAATGCAGCTCTGCCTTGCCCTGCAGTGACCTGGCTGGGCTTGTCCAGGTTGGAAGCAATCCCTAAAATATGCACATAAGGCAGCTGAAAGTCAGGAAGTTAGCTGACAGACAGGCTACATGACATGCCTGCATCAATACACGTCTGCTGAAGAGCAAAAGCCTAGTTAAAATTTGCTCCCATCACAGCCAAATCACCAGCACCCCTGACATTTAGACAGCCTCCCAGTATTCCAGGAGAAAGGGAGAAAAGAGGATCTGAGTTTCCCACCACTGGGCAATTTAATTAGCAAGAGCTGAAACCATCACACACTACCAGAAACAAGAAGTGCCACCTGCACGTCAGCCACGGCACTTCCCTCACCAGGGGAGCCCTTACAGCCCCAACCCACACCTGCCCAACAAGCCAAACCCTCAGCTGTGGGGCAGATACAAGCCTGAGTTCCTTGTACCCTTCCCATCCAGCTTCTTCCCAGCAAAAGTGCAGGAAAAGTCACTTCACCACAAGTGGAAGGGAAGAGGTCTCACACGGGGGTGTGCCAGGCTCCTCATTCTCAGATGAAATGTTATTTACTGTTGCACAGCCACGACAGAGAAAATCCAGGCTCTCCCATCCTTATTTAAGCAGTCACTGCATCGGAAGGCAAGTATTCTCTTAATGAGCGAGTAACAATGGAGGGTGTGGAGCATTTCTCACCCATGTGCTTTAGAAACAGGCCACTTCTCTACAAACCTTTCCATTTCACACCAAGTCAGCTATGAACTTTTTTTAAAGCAGATTCTCCGCCAACATATTTCCTTTGCTTTTCGGTTTTCAGGCAGAGGTGGGGAGGTGCTGACTTGATCTGACTGGAAACAGAAGAAACTACGTAAGAGGAAAATGCAGAAGCACCAAGTGAAACCACACCACCGCATCTGTGTCCACGAGGGAGCCGAGCGAGCGGCTGCCGGCTCTCACCCACACAGCTGCACCCAGCACAGGGCACAGCAGGGGTTGTCACACAGCAATGTGGCTTGCAGGTAGGCAGAAGTCACCAAAACTGCTCCCATCTCCTGCTGCAGCAGGGAAAAGCACCAAGTCTTCCCATATAGCTGGGAGTTGCAAATCTCCGAGTTCAAGATCAGCGTTCAGAGCGTGGGTATTTCACTAAGCTGTTCAAATAAGCTATTTTAGGGCCACGAGTTAATTTATTCCATGCCATAGCCTCCTCCGACTGTTTACTGACTCAAATCTAATAGCTGAAGCTCAGTTTAAGGCACAGCTTCACACACTGCTGCTGTGGGTATCAGAAGGGGCAAGCTCGTTCCCAAGACCCAGATGTAGCCCCCAGAGCTGGACAGCATCCTGGGAAGCTGGTGAGGAGCCCCAGGAGAGGGTGAGCTCTGCCTGTGCCACAGTGCACTGCCAGCCTCCCTCTCCTCACCAGGGAACATCTGTATCCTACAGTCCCGAAGTTCAAGGACAACAGGTTTTGACTGAAAGACCAAACTGCAGCTTCTGGGTTGTTCCTGCTGAACCACACGAGCAGAGGGCACTGAGGTTCTGAAAGGGCGCTTTGTGCTCTGGGTAGGAAGTCCAAGGTGACGTGGCTTTTCCAAGGCAGAGGAGAAGGCAGCGTGCAGCCCGGAGCCAGCCAGGGAACGGCAGGAGCCAGGAGTGTTTACACTCTGCTACCTGTCACTTTAATTGGCCTTAATAGACATGCCAGACCTCATCATGCACAGGGGCTAGAAAGCACTCCGTTTCACAGGTCATTGCTTATGCTCTGAAAGTTTTAACATTAAAAGACTTTAGCAGACTGCTAATTTGAGCCTCCAAACGAAAAAAAAGCTCTTTCCCGTTACTTTGAAGTTGTGTCCCATCACTCCCTGGGCTGCTTCTCACTACTCAGCCTATGCTCATCAGCCACCACTGGCGGTTCAAAGCAGGGAGCATCCCTTTTCAGAAGAAAGCATCCCAGTCTGCAGCATTAGGAACACTGCAGACTGTACTTTTGTACCTTCAGCACGGATGGGGCCAGCACACCAGAATAAAAGCCACCAGATCATTTCACACCTTGTCCCAACACTTTTAGCTCTGAGCTGCATGACAGTTTCCATTCTCTACAAATACTTCAAAAACGAGGTGCAAAGTGGCACCATACTGGTCTGCCATGAGGATGCCATCACTCAGGAACTCCTAAGGTGTCCACTCCAGTAAGAGTGGGAATGAGACTCTATTACCTGAAAAGGTCTCTGGTAACATTTCTAGTGTGAAATGCTTTTGACTGTAGGAGCTGTCAGAGCTCTGCAGACTGGTACCATGGCCCTCCCACAGAGCCAAGTGCTGGGACAGCAGGTACCCACCTGCCACCCCCTCCTCCAGGGCAGGGCACCCCGCTCAGGCAGCCGTGTGTTGAAATGAGCTGTGGTCAACTCAGCACTGCCTCTGCAACATGCACAGGGGTGTTGCAGCCCTTGGTTTAAAAAAGCTGGTGTACAACTAAAAAAAAGTATTCATGGTATTTGCCTAAAAAGATCTGCACAGCAGATAACAAATGTGACATAATTAACCCTCTTGAGAAGTCTTTGCCTTGAGAAGAGATGATCTCTTTCTATTTTTAAAGTCAGAACAGCAGTAACAGAGAGGGAAGACAGAAAATGTCAAACGTACCTGGGACTGATGCTCAGGCTGCCCCTGTTAAACCTGCCCCTTCGGGCAGTGGGGCTGGGGAAGGCACCTCTAGTACACCGTGGGCACCAGCATCTAACATTACACTGGCATGGACAGCTGGTAACACAGTGAAAACGGCTGTGCCCTGGGTGCCATGCGGCCAACCACAGACCAGATGTCACAACATTCTCGCACACAGGAAATGCAGAGCTGTGGTTCATAATTACAGACACCCCAGTATAGACCAGCCTTAAGACTAAGGGTCACAGGCAAACTCAGATTAAGTTATTTTGAAGCAAAACTGCAAGTGAACACCTATACCATGTCAGAGAGAGCTGGAGGCTGCTTGCAAAATGTCTTTATTTTAAGCCTAAAGCATAGCCCAGCACTCGCTTGCCAGTTCAATTCCTGATTAACCAAGTCTGTAAGGTACAGGACGCTCTTTGCAACTGGTGTTTGCTGCTCAGGAGACAGCTGAGCTCACACACCAACTTGTTTTCCTTGACACACCTCAAGGTCACCCAGTTGAGTACTCAAGTAAATAGCAAAAAACCTTGCATTGTACTTGCCCACGGGTGCTGCAGGCACAGGGGTGAAGAGCTCCTTGAGCAGACTTTGTGCTGATCTGTACCATGAGGAGGAGGGTACTCCCAGTCCCTCCCAGAGCACCATTAGGCACAAACAGTGAGAAGAATGGGAAGAAGCTGTCCCAGGCAGGAACAGTTCTGCCCATGTCTGAGCTAATTATTTACAGGAGCCCTGGTCAAACTCCCTTCCCCCAAAGAATTTGGAAACTATAATATTTGCATTTCTTTCCTATACTACTGCAAGTCTGGCCTCCAGCAAACACAAAGAAATAAAGGCATTTAAAGAAAAACAAAGATTTTTGCTTCACAAATCATATTTCTGTCTTCCCACCCACCCGGGTTGGATTATACTGCAGTCTCTAGAGGGGGGGGAATGACTAGGGAATGGGAACAATTTCAGACCCCCAGAGGTAGAGAAACATCTCGAGTTTCCCCAGCACAGTAAGAAATCCAGCCATGCTTGATGATGAGTAGTTTACGTTGGCAAACATAGGGAAAGCATTAAGGATGTGGCTTTGCTCTAGTTTATATGGAAACACTTCCCAGCGCTCATTGGTCAGTCTGAATGCAGACAAGCCTGAAAACTTATTTACTTCATGTCTAAGAAATAGCGAAGTAGCTCTGAAGAGCTCTTCATTAGGAGGAGGAAGGAGTTCCAGGACCTTGGCTGCTCTTCAGCTGGTGGCTGGGCAAACCACAGGTTAAGGAGTCTCTGCTGCTGGAGTAACTGGAACTGCAGCCTTTACACCCAGCAAAGTTTGCAAGCACAGATTTTGAAAAATTTTCAGTCTCCCCATCTATTCATAAAAGTAATTTTATGCATTTTTAAAGAAAGGCTCTCACAGACCTGCTTTTTTATTTTCTTACAACAAAGTGAATGCACTTGGTTGTAGAAGGGCCGCCAAGCACATCACAGCACTCGACACATAAACACAAATTAAGAACCCAGTGATATTAAACTCTGGCACAGTCAACAAACTGTGTTTTTTCACTTATATGGCAAAATACAAAACATGGCTTATTTTAGAGTGTACCACTATGTGTAGGCAGGAGATGTTTCTACCCTTGAACCTGCACAGATAAAACAGGGACCAAGTAGAAATCATTTATAACAACATTAGTTTGCACAGTGACAACAAGACTCAAAGCAGAGCCATATCCAGAGACCTCTTCTCCTAACCAGCAGTAATAGCTGCAACACAGTGCCCAAAATACAGCTTTGTGCAGTCAGGAAGCACTCACGGAGCCTGCCTTAGGTTCAGTGCAGTGACCAACCTAAATGACTACAGAAAGAACAAAAGGAATTACACTATTACACTGCAATTCAGAATCTGGGGGATCACCTACCCAAACTCAGCAAGCATTTGAGAACACTGAAGTTGGGATAACGGTTAACTCAGCAACAACCCATGATTAGTTTTATAACCATTTAAAATCTGTCACTATGACATGACTATGACATGATGTATCCAGAAAGACTGAAAGAGTTCAGCTCAAGGTATGCTCAACACATGTAGCTGGACTGGTTACTCAACAACTGAAGCAAAGCCGTTCCCCGCGCTCTTTTGTCATGGGAAGTGTTTTGTTTTGCAGCCTCTGCACATGGCCATGATCCCCCAGCCCCCGTGGCGGTGAGAGCCCTGAGAAGGCAACCACAACTGAGAAACATCTGCACATCAGGTGGCTTCTGGGAGACTTGCTGCTGTTTGTAGTAATTCTTCAAATAACAAAGTAAAAAGAAGCCCATTAAAAGAGGTTTTAAAACTGCTTGAAGGCTACCACTTCTAGCATGGGGAACAGTTTGAGCTCCTCTCAGTTTGGACAGACACTGACAAACAGGCAGTAAATTCCACAACCTCCTCCTGTAGCCAGTTGTGCCAGTAATAGTCCACACCACTGCACGTATTTGGTGGTGACACAATGGTATTGCCCCCTCCCCAAAGACTAGAAGGGCCACAGGCAGGAAAAGGACTTGCATCACCAACAGGTTCCCACTTCACTTCTTACTGAGAATCAAGAAATGATTAGGGAAGGGCAATCCAGTCCCATCACTGGGGAGCAACCCCACATTCAGCACACCAGCTGACTGGCAAGACCATTTTTACCAGGAGCAGCTATGATAGCAGATCAAATGGGACCAAAAGAATCACAAACTATACTGCTGTAACAGCTTGAATACAGGAGGCACCATCAAGTCCACACTGAGGGAGCCTATTCTGAACCTATTTCAGCAGTGTTCTATCATTTGTCCTTCCTCCTTAACACAAGCAGTTAAATCAGATAAATAACATGAGGTCTCTTCCAAAGAAATTGTTATCTGTGCCCCCAGAGCCACCAACCTTATAAATCCACCAGAACAAATGAAGATCATTGCTACTATCATAGCAGCAACATTGAACTGCCACCTCAAAACCAGCACTAGAGTGGCACAGAGCAAGGGTGGTGTTCACCTGCCCAGGATCTCTGCCATGGGTCACTTCTGAGTGACAGAACTGCCTCTCTCCATCTCAGAGAACCACAAACAACCCCAGACCAAGCACTGTTAGCATCTCCCATGCTCCCACCACCGAAAGCTTCAGAGGAAGATCCCTGCTGGGATTTGCTTTCTTACACTGCCGAGCACACAGAGCACAGGCCCAGCTCTGCTCATTCAGGCTCAGCAGAGGCAGGATCACTTCACAGGGCATCTCTTGGGGCAACGCAGGTCCCACACGGTGGCTACATGGGATCTGCAGCTGGAGAAGGGACTGTCGTGACAGCCACATACTAACCACAAATCATTTTTGCCTGGCTATGTCACCAGCATCCCAGAGCCAGCAAATTCATTCAGAACCACAGTTGGGTATTAAAAACATCCAACAATAAGTAATGGCAGTCCAAACACCCCCCCGCACCGCAGAGAATCAGTACAGAACCAGCCCTTGGCTCGCATTCCCCCTCACAAGTACTCTTCTCTCCTCTCCCCCCTTGTGAAGGCTCACAGCGACAGCCCAGGCGACAGCCCCGAGTGCTGCACCGGGCTCCTGCACAGGAGCTCCGGCAGGAACCGATCCCCGGCCCGACCCCCCCGGCTCCCCCCGCCGGGGCCGCATCTCTGCCCGTACCCGAGCACTGCCGGCACCTGCGGGCTCCCAGCGGGTCCCACACCTCAGCGGGTCCCGTCCCCCAGCACACCC